>JAEOBE010303525.1:0-12455 GCA_022657655.1 Phrynoglossus myanhessei | reverse complement strand
AATTTATAACATTTGTATCATGTGTTTTTTCTGGATTTTTGGTTGATATTCTGTCTCTATTATTTAAAATACACCTGATAAAAATGATAATCCCCTCATTTCTTTGTAAGTGGACAAAATTACAAAATCTGCAGGGGATCAAATAATTATTTTTTCCCACTGTATCTTACCTAATGGCAAGTATTCCATCAGTTCTTCAGGAATATAAAATCTATGGGGAAGTTTCTAATTATAAGGTTAATGAGTTATAAAGTGTTAGATTCTCATTATCTCTATTACCTCATCTGACTAGGAGATAATATGTGATTCCATCTCATTAAAATGGAAAAATAATTGTACTGCCTATTTGGGGATTCAGATTCCTTTTAATTTACAGGATTTAGTTTGGTTAATTATGCTTCCCTTTTGACTGAGTTGGAATCCCTTCACTCCTGGATGAATCTCCATCATACTTGGTTTGGTAGGATTGCATTAGTTAAAATAAACTTACTTGCGAGATCTCTGTATTTGTCTCAGACTGTTCCATTATTCTTACCTGCATCATTTTTTTCTCATGGCTTAAGACCACAATTGTGCAGTAGGTGTGAAATGGGGAAAAGAAAAATGAGTTTACGATATGCCATCTTGATCAGGAGGAAGAAAAGGGAAGGAAGGTTGCACTTCCAGATTTGGCTCACTGTTATACAGCTGCATATTTAGAATATGTAATAGAATGGTTTGGGACCAAGGTGGGGAGTTGTGGTTCTCTGTACAGGGGGCAATTTGCCACATGCCAATATTTGCTTTACCCTTAACTCCTGAAGTCAACAGATTTTCCTTCCTTTGTCCCCTCAGTTTTGAAGGTGTGAAAATCAGTATTGTTGGAGTATAACCTATCTACGTATAATGGTCCTACAGCCCCAATCCTAGGGAATGTTAATTTCCTCCGACCAAGCAAGGCCACCTTATTTGCTTTGGATATTTAATAAACTCTCATATGTTTATCAGTGCATTCAAAATTGTGGTATTACACTGCTCGCCCAGATGTCATATCCGGAAATGCCGCCTAAAGGGTTGTGGTTTCAGTATCAGCTGCTTAAGCATTTTGTTATGACTGTGGAAACAAACTCACACATATGTAAATTATTCACTGAGTCTGAAAAACTGTGTTATAGGAGATCTTTCCCCTCATTAAAGTTATTTCCTTCCTAGAGATGGTTCTACTTCCCTGTACTTTTTCATGGATAGGAGAGAGAACTTAGTGTGGAATTCACAGAGTCTGATAGACGTAAGTGTTTTTGATTTACCCATACATTTAATATCACATCTTCAGTACAAGAAAGGAATGTTAAACTGCTGATGCAGTTCTACAAGATGCCTGTTAAATTGCAACAAATGACTGTTGAGGAGTTCTACCTTGTTGGCGATGCGGTTTAGAGATTGATACCATGACATAGCTAAGGTGGAGATGTTTTTCACTTGAACCTTTTTGGAACAAGATTGCACGAGTGTATGGAAAGGTAATATTATCTATATTCCACTCATTGCTTACATTTTTTGTTAATGCTGTTATGATTGTCAAATATTAAACTCAAATAAAAATGATGATTATATAAAAGAGAAAAATAAAAACCTTAACCAGAACTATGGTGATAAAGCAGAATAAAATATTTGAGGAAATAATATTGTATATACTGCAGATCTCATTTTGCCCGTTCCATCTTCTGTACAGTATTTCAATATTAATATCACATCAATACAGAGTTTATGGTATAGTACGGTATAGTATGGAGTATAGCATTAGTTAGGTCTATTTTTTAATAGATACTCAAGTAACCAAAAACTATATTTGCCATCTACCGCTCACCATGGGTGATAATGGGGAGGTTATTGTAGTAAAAAAAACCTCATTGGTTTATGCATAGTATTGTCTGCTATAGTTGTCACCTCCTAATCTGCACCAGGAGTGGATTACTGTTCACAAAGAACCTGTTGTGAGGAAAATATATAGTTTATATATTAAGAGTGTAAATTTCACTTCATGCCAAATGAAGTTCATACAAATTCAGATGCAACCTATAAATCTTGATAAATGTTTAAATATTGGCAAAACATGATGAAGTGATTACTGACAGAAACTTGATTCATTATTGTTATCGGTTCAGGGGTAGCAATGTCCTGAAAGGTTAAACATGTACCTGTCTTGCTTAATTGCTACTTTGTACATGATCTATTTTCAATGAAAAGATAAAAAGTCAGATAAATAAAGAATGCATGCACATTATAATAACCATTAGAATAATAGAAATAATTTATTTGTGTTCAACATCAACAATTAAATATCTCATTTAAAAATACAAAGCACCATAACAAGCCTTCAATAGTTTAATATACTATTCTGGCAAAACATTTATGGACTTGCACTGTATCGACACAAAAACATTTTTGTTTTTAGTTTTGTATAGAGAAGGGAAAGGTCATATCCTGCATGGAATCTTTTCTGTATTCCAGGGCTATGTCAGGTCATCGCTTCCTGTTCAGCTGATAGTAGTTGTAGTAGGCAAGAAGTAATGGAAAATTTGACTAGGGTTTTACCTTTTCCCTACTCTACTAATGAAACCAGTAGCACCAACTCCCACCCAATGCATTGGTGCTGATCTGTACGTTTTCTTGTACTCGCAATGCAAGACAAGGTAGTTTGCACCACCACATTGTGTTGCATTGCTGTGGTGGGCACTGACACAAATACAGCATGTGCCCATAGAATTTAATGAAATGTAAATTGTGACTTTTCAATAATGAAACAGTGAAGTCCATTTATGCACACCAGCAACTGTGTGACATAACGCAGCTGCTGATATCAATAGGCCCAAACTATTTCTGTTTTGCTATTAGAGGGATCTCAGCTCTTCCCTTTTGCTAAAATGCTGTGACCAGCACATGAAGTGATGGTTCATCTCTCTCAGAACCCCTTCACACCAGGAATGCCGACAATATAAGAGCACATCTGCTCATATATTGCTGGCATTTCCATGCGGGACATTCAGGAGTATGTCACCCCGGTGTGAAGAAGCATGCGTTTATGCACACGTGTCCTGGCCATAGGAATGGGCAGGACATGCTTGAATACTCACTTGATCTGTTGGAAAAAAAAACTCCTGTCAAGCTGTAGGTGGTGAGAATGGGAAAGTTTCTGTTACAGACGTTTACACGCATAAACAGTGTGTACAACCACTCCTTGTGTGAACCCAGCCAGCAGTAAAAACCTAAAGGGGATCTTAACCGTTTTCTGGTCTAACAGAAACAAAGAAAATACAGTTTTGAATAGAAAAACAATTTAAGCCAAGGCTACCTCGTACTATAAGGGTATGCTGGATAGGCATACGGATCTGCTTATTAATGATGAACTATCAGCACCTTTTGTGGTGTGCTGTGTGTGATTAAGGACTTAAGGAGGCTCACAAAATGAAAAAAAGGCTACATAACAATATATCTAATATGCAAGCGTCCACATCAATGTGTTAATCTCTCCAAACGGTAATAGTAATATGAATATCTCATCAAGCTTTACCAGTATGCTGGAGTTTAAACAGAGTTCATGACCTACCCCCTCCTACGTGAGACAGTGTTTGGGGTAGGCCTGTAAGTCTATGCACTGCATCCTTAAAGGAAGTGGGGGAGAAAATCACTGCCTCCTACATATACAAAATTGCCAGGTATTTGGAAAGGCTCCAACAGTAGAATGTGGGGGGATTCACAGCAAAGATGGGTTTTAGAGGTTGGGGGAGGGGGTAGCTTTAACAAGAACCTGTCACTTTATCTTGAATAAATAAACCGATCTTCAAGTCCACTCACAAAGACATTTAAAAGCTAATTTCACCTTTGTTTTTGTTTTTTTAAATTAATGTACAATTCTTCAATAAAAAAAATTGTGCATTTATTTATTTTCACATTAGGGGTTGGGAAAATATTTTAATTGTGATCAGTAGATCAGGGGTGCAATGCTCTGCAGCTGGTAGCTCCATCTGCTGGTCTTCCACCCGTACCCCAGGACAGGTTAAAGCCAGGAAGTATGAAAACACTACACGAGCTCTGTCGTTCATTCATACTTTACATAGTGTACACTGGCAGAAGAGGAGAGAAAGCAGACCTGTAGCAGGGGAGGAGCGGAAAGGGGGGTTGAAGAATCTGACCATGTTACACTTTAAATATGGGTGTAACATGGAACATGATCAGAAAAGTGAACTTAGCATTAAAGTATGTAGTATACTATAGAAAGTACTTCTGGTAAGCCATGGTGGTTGATGATTTTTGCTGGCTAAGACTCTCCCAGCAATGCTATCCTGAGCAAGAGAGGCTGAGCTCCTAGAATTTCTGGACAGGGTACTTAGAGGTATTAGAGAGCCATAAATATTCCTTGTAGGTTTTCCAAACTTAGGACTATTTCTTTGCAGGTTTCTTCCTGAAGTCTTAACAAAGATGTATGTTACAACCGTCTTTGAACTGCTTTGGCCATTTAGCATGTCTTTCTATAATGCTTAGTATATATCATAAATCAAAGACTGATTTAAAAGTCAAGGCAGGGTGTTTTTTCAGTTTTCCCAGAAGTACTTTTCCTGTTGCGTTGCCAAAATCTTTCAGGTTCTTGGAGGAATTTAGCATTTGCTGATCATCTTCTGACATCAGTCCTTCATTGTTCAAATTTCTCAGGATCTTTTTGTAGTCACCACAGTTCTTGATAGTGGTTACAAGGTTATCTGTAATGCGTCCTGAAAGTAAGACAAGACATTCATAGCACCTACTTTCACTGACCTCTTTTACATGCACTCTGCTTTAGATAAGAGTTTACAGACCTGTACTGGAATTATCCTCTTCTTCACTTGCTCTCTCTCTAACTGTCTCAGGAACCTATAAAACAATATGAAGCTAGCATGAGCATTTGGTATGTTCACATTCTCGATTCTTAGCAAGATGTCAAAATGTAGTTACCCCAATTTAATTCTACTATTCTTCAGGGAAATTGCTATGGGAACCTTAATTGTTGTGGCACTTGACAAATACCAAGACAAAAAGTTCCAAAGATGGCCTTTTTGATCCCCAATTTATCTCTCCCCAGCCCCATCTCATTTCTTTTTGCCGACTTCCTTTTCTGAAGCCTCATTCCCCTTTCCTGTGGTGCCCTCTTAGGACCAAGCCATTAGTTCTCAGGCTTTTTGCTGACAGAGGCACCAGACTCAAGTAAAAAGGATATTCACATCTTAGAATGTCAAGTAATCTGATGCTTTGAAATGCTTGTCATTGGTGTTTAAAAAAACCCTCTTTGGATCAGATCTACGTCTAATGTTATAAGTGTTTTGAAGAAAAAATGTCATGGTTTTAAACAGTTTTGTTTATCATTTTAATGCATGTGATGGCTTGACAGAAATTAAAAATCACATGCATTAATCAATTCTAATAAAATAATGTAAAAATATATCAACTACATTTTGAAAAAATATAGAACGTTATATTGAAAAGTTGTAAACAATCTTACATACAAAGTTCAGAGATTATAGAATGGTTATCTACAGAATAATATTTGGCATAATGGTAACATTTAGTGTAAAGAAGAGCCAGGGTAGTTAGTAGAAGACCTGGGGCATGTGCCCTCAGTGCCAGAGGCTAGCAACACCCCTGCAATTCTGAAGACATACATTCATGTAATTTCTATATGAATACGTTTGTGAGTCAAGAAGGAACCTGATAATTAAAGTAAGGTATGCACGGGTACACAAATGTTCACTCAAAAAATCCTGTTGGAGCGTTCGACACTGGCATTAGAGTCTTAGCGATTATCATTTGAAATTGAATTTAGTTTTCATTTATATTTATTTCAGAGTGAATGGAGTTTTCAAATGAAAACAACATGCACTGTTAGAAAATTGTTTTTTCTAGAAAATTTTGTGCTCCTTCAAATTTATCTAAAACAATTGTCAATTTGACCATACTAACGATTAGACAGTCAAACGAACATTCCAAAATAGAATTTTGCTTGTTCAAAAATCTAACCGTGTATTACCTACATAAGGCTTCCCTAACAACTAAAGAAAATTGGCCAAGTAGGTCCAGGCTTAAAATGACCATTCATATTCCATTAGCTTCTTTACCTATCAGTCTGTACATAAGGCTGTTGCAAGTCCTTTATTGCACCCTGTCTCATGATAATGCTCTTTAGTAATCGTTAGGCTGCATTCACACATGCATTGGCATGTTTTCAAGGTCGTTTTCTCACACATTTGTACGTGCAGGAAGTCACAGGAAAATAACATATGCCCATTCGTACAAGTGTTCCAACTATGGTATTGGTAGAACGCACTTATGGAACATGGGTAAAAAACTTCGGAACTTTTTCCTGCATTTGGAGTTTTTGTGTGTGTACAAACCCAAAAAAAACACTGTGGTATGAAGCAGCCCCATTGCAATCAATGGGAATGATCATGTTCAGCATTTCTGGTGTGAATCCAACCTTAAACAGAAGATGTGAAACTCAGTTTAAAAATCCACATTACTTTGATAAATCTAGTCTCCAGACATTTGAATTAGGCTTCCTTATAGTCTATTAAAGCCTATAAAGAAAGACTCAATATTATTACTACTAGCAAGAATTCTCAGTTTGTTTTATCTTACCATTGGAAGCTGTAAAGATTCTCCGGATGCCCCTGAGCCTATCTGTTGGGAATATTGACTTGTTTCTTCATTCTGTAAGCCTAAAATATCAATGAATACACTTGATATACTGAACTATACACAAATTTAAATATAGCTCCCTAAACTCTCACCCCATAGTAATGGTTTTGGAACTGTTTTGAATAGAATGCAGAGGGTTGGATCCTCTTCAAAGTCTTACTTTGTATCTTGGTCTCAGCTGTGGAGATATACCCTTTTATTCGTCATGCTGACATGTGAATGTTTAAGTTCTCACTACAGAATGTGGTGAGGTAAGTCTTCCAGTGGGGACACCTGTTGCAGAGATTAATGTGTGAGTAATTCCCATAATTTTGTAGAGAATTTCTCTAATTTATTGAATCTCCTTCACAGGAAGTCATGAGAAATCTCCCCAATGGGAAAACAGTGAAAATAACCAGATAGGGGTTTTAACCCTTCCGAACGCTATCCAAACTTAAAAAAAAAAATATTGACAGATAAACCTTATGGCCATTTCTTTTAAGCCTTGTCAACATAATCCATCAGAGAGTTATCTGTTGTTAATCTGTCCCTTTCCTTATACTTATTAGTAGTATATATCCATACCTTTTCTTCATATTGACTAAGCTTAGATTACAAAACATTATGGACTCCTACCCTGCTCTCATGTGACAGTAATGGTCCTATCTTATTTTGGGCTAAGCATTGCCAACATACATAACCAGAAAAAGGTAATTTGCACATAAGCATAATGTTGTTCTTGTGAGCTAATCTTTTTACCTACCTTTTAGAAATTCCTCCATATTTTCACTACTGAAACTCATTGATTCACATTCCTGTATAGAAAGATTACAGTTAAATAGAAGCTAAAGTAATCAGTGTGTCTCTACGATTAAGCCATATCTTGCTCAGTAAAGAAAAACTGTCTGCGCAATGCATCAATCCTTTAAAAAATAATGTCCAAATCATCATCTGCAGCTAGTGTAACCATAAAAGGTGCAAAATCCTAAACGAAAACAATAGTGCTTAATAGTATTATAAATGTGCAAAATCAATAAACAAACATAGTGATGATATAAAAAAAGTCCAACTGAATAATGATGCCGCAGTCCAAATTAGTAAAGCTTCCAATCGGATGGAAATCTTCATATTGCAATATTCCACACCACTGTGTTCCCTCTACCAGGTTTCCAATCCCGGATGGTAAACTCTCTTAAGTATTCTCCAAACAGATGGGGATCAGAATATTCTCCATCCTCAACTCTCTCTCAAATGTTTATATGTGAAACAAGACCAAGAAAACTGTGTAATTGTGTTTATTGCAGGGGTAGGCAGGGGGTCACATGGAAACTGGGATGGATGTGGAGGAGGCAAACCAACAAATGCACGGCACCATGCAACACGCCAACTGTGCGTCACAGTGCGGGAGGTGCATTGTGTTGTCATTCATTGGCCGTAATCAAAGTTCTTCAATCCTGCATGTTTCAACTACAGCATGCAATGCACCTCCAGCACTGTAATGTGCCGTGCTATGAAATGCACCTACAGTTTTACAATGTAAGGCCCCATGTTGTCATCAGGTAAAAAAAACTGATGAAACCTGACAAAAACTGACACTAGTGTGCATGGGGCCTTACAGTGCGGTAGATACGTTAAGGAAGGTAGACCTTGAATTAAAAGCATTATTTATTTCTGCATTTAATAACTGTTATTAAGTTTAAGTGCTGGGTGCGGCGCATTCCATGCCAGCCAGTCGGCTGACATCTAAGCTCTGTTAAGCAAGACAAGAATGGTCCACGGGACGCATCCGGCCCATGGGCTGTACTTTGTCCAGGTCTGGTTTATGGAGATTAAAACAAAATATAGCACTTACATATAAGATGATGACAAACTGCACATTAAGGATCATAAGAACAAGTCAACACAGCCTCAATGCATTTTGTCTGCAAGACTTCCTCAGAAAATGTATCTCAATAAACAGATCAACATGATCAAATTTTTTTCTTGGTCTTCTTTCACATCTGAGAGAGAGTCGAAGGAGGAGAAGATGCTCATCCCCATCTCTTTGAAGGATACCTAAGAGAGCTTACCATCCGGGATTGCATCCCACGTATGATTTTTGACCAATGTATTTTGCATCTAGTGAGTGGTCACCTGGTGTAGTGAACTCAGAGAGGTGGAATATTGCTATATGAAGATTTTCATGTAATTGGAAGTTTTACTAATTTGGCATCATTATTCAATTGTATCATCATTATGTTTGTTTATTGGGTTTGCACGTTTATAATACCATTAAGCACTGTTGTTTTGGTTTATAATATCTTGCTCAATGCTTGTAACATTTTAGATTTTACATCGAGGTCCTGACTATTGAGAGCGGCACATTGATTCAGTATTTGTTGTTGTTAATAATGATGAGATATTTAAACTGACAATGTTATGAGGACGATCAGAACAACAGTAATAAGCAAACATCAAACCTAATGTATCTAAATGCTACACTATCCCTCTTGTTGTTATCTATCCACACATACATTTACATTGTTTGATCGTTCTTTTTCTATAGCATGCAGTCCTCTTGGGGTTTTTGTGTGTTTCTTCATTGTAGTCAGTTACAAAGAAGTGTTTGTTTTTATTCCAGGATTGTTTTCTAAGGGTCAGTCTACACAAAGCTCCAATATTTTAACTTTTCAGCCATGGGGAATGCTGGAAGGGACCCCATATGTAAATTCTTGAAATGGGAGCTTCTTTTCTTCCTTCATCCTGTTTATATAACTTTAGCTTCTCTACTTTTGATTTGCTGCCTTTCTTATGTCATTGTGCTCATGTCATAAAGCTAGGAAAGTTAGGCTTACAAAACTGAGAAGTTGTAAATTTGATTGCAAAATCTGAATAAAATTATAATAGAGACTTAGGGTTCATTTAACAAGAAACATTTGCTTCACAAATGTGCTCTACTACCTTTGGGATTCTAAATTTGGCAGGATGCAATGTACCTTCTGATTTTGCTGCACTGTACCTACAATCACTTGCGTTTCATTTTTTGGGTTTTTTTCTGCATTTTCTTCCTAAGCTTTATTTGAATTGACATACTTCACATTTTTTGATGGACCACTTATTAGTGTTTCCAATAATCAACCCAACAATTCAATAATTGGCATAGGCAAACAAAATTGCAACATAAAGCAACGCACTGGAGGCAACTGTCCTATACAGGAGTGTTTATTTCTCAATTCCATTATGAACCACTATGAAATAGAACTGAATGCAGCGCAATGGATCCAGTGTAAATGGGCCCTAAATTAGCTACTTGTGTTCTGGCTTAGTCAAAACAAGGTGTTCGAACCCTTACAGTTCATTTTGTTAAGAAAGCAACCCTAGCTTCAGTAGATAAGCCTGTTGGCCTTTTGCAAATAGACCACTAACTCTACACAGAGGGAAAGGGTACTTTTTTTTACAGTATACTGGCAGGGCACATGCTTTTCTACTTGGGTTGTTGCATCTTTCTTAAAAAAATAAGCTGTAAGACTTTGAACACCTTTTGTTTTACTGCTCATATAATGTATTTGGATGATTTAAAATACAAATTGAATTGGCATTTAATTTCCCAGCCCATGTAACAACATGATGTACCTGATCTGCAAATCCCATGTTTATGAGACGATCTTGGACACTTCGAACAGCAGAGACAGTCTTCGTCTTATAAGCTTCAAACATCATTGTTGTATATTCACTGCATTCTTCAAAAAATATATTTTATATGTTATGTGAAATACTATGTGCACTTCTATGTGTTCCTTTTCTTATTACACTTACCATGAAAGCTGGGTCTGTTATCAGCATTGTGATCCCAGCATCTGATCATTAACTTTTTGGCTTCAGGGACCATTGTAATATCACTGTACTGATCTAGGATGGATACCCTGGGCCTCTGACCATCAGATACACAGCACTGAATTATTGCTGCAGGAACACCTAGGAAACAAAAGAATAAATGTAGAATATTGACCACACCTTTGCATTTGTATATGTGCATCAAACCCTTCTGATATTTAATATTTACATTAAAGGAAGTACTGTAGTTGTTTATACCTCTCAATGTTCTGAGATGAGAAAGAGAAACACTTCCAGCAATTTGTATGTAGGCAATGGCACAAACCCCAGCTATGCAGACCATTAAGAATTTATACGATTGGTTCAACCCACAATTTTCTTTTTCCATTATTTGTATTTATTCCAGCCAGCAAGATAAATGATAAATACCATAAAGGTTTTAGTGAACAATAACACATTTAGTAGTAAAATAGAACCTTTTCTTAGATATGAGTACATCAGATGTAAAAAGAGCTGAGGGTGAAAGAGGGATTTTGTTCCAAATGAGATAAGATGGAAGGTATGGTTGCCTCATATAAATGTAACACTTGCAATATTTATATGTTTTGACTAACAAGACAATATACTGTATATTCACAGGAGTGAAAACACACTTCACTAGAGGTGTACCAATTTCTATTACCCCACCACAGGGCCATATGTGAGAGACAGATCTTGTATCCGGCAAAGTCAGATGGGAGAGATTTAGCCCAGGAAACAAGGAAAAAATGCCCAGAGAAATATGGCCATACTAGCCATACTGACTGCATGCCAGGAGACTCTCACCGTTTGGTGCGGGCAAATGTATTTTTGCTCTTGTGAATATATTTGGTTTTGTTAGACTCATATTTGAATATTGACTGCACACCTCATTTAGTCTCCTTCCTGATAAGGCCACACAGTTGCAAAACCCAACACTGTTTATCCACTAATTGTTGAAACATGAATTATGAAGTCTGATATAAGAATCATGTGTAAGCAATTCATTCATTAAATTTGTAATCTTTTGTACTTTTAAATAATGGTTGTTAACCACTTCAGCCTTCTGGCTTTTTGCTGCATTAGGACTAGGCCCTTTTTTTGCCATTCAGCACTCTGCTACTTCAACGGGCCATTGCTCGGTCATCAACACTGCACTCATCCTTTGTTTCCCACAAATAGAGCTCTCTTTTGGTGGTATTTGATCACCACTGCGTTTTATTTTTTGTTATATAACCAAAAAAACAAGCAAAACGTTTAAAAAAAACCAAACATATTTTCAACTTTCTGTTATAACAAAAAAGCAATAAAATCAAAGTTTGTCCTAATTTTGGACAAAATGTATTCTGTTACATGTCTTAGGTAATAGAAATTGCAATAAGTGTAAATTTATTGTTTTATTAGAAAGTTATAGTGTCTACAAACTATCGTGTATATATTGGAATTACGCAGATTTTTAGCCGTTCTGACTTTCTCACAGAGTTGGAATGCCATAAAATACCAGAATAGTACAAACACAACCCAAGTGATGGGATAGCCATATCAAGTCCATGGAAGATTTTATTTTTTGCGACAAGCTTTTGGAAAATGACTTTTTTTACACAAAGTTGTTATTTTTATAGGTATTTCTTTATTTTCTGTGGTTTTTTTTTTCACTTTAGAGCTGGATAAAATCATGTTTGATCGTAACCAGCTGTCTTGTATACAAAGAAAAACAGATCCTGCATCAGAAGGCACAGAATCTGTTTCTCCTATCTCGGAGGGAAAGTGAAAGTGAAAACAGCCACACAGCTGCTAATAGTGGCTACTCGGCAGTGTATGGGATCCCAGAGCTTCATTCTGTAAGGGCCAGAGCACACCGGTGTAGCAGCGATATCGCCGCTACACACAGCACCCGGCCGGGGCTCGGAGCGCAGCCAGCTTTTGACAGCTGGCTGCGA
>JAEOBE010302989.1:0-10441 GCA_022657655.1 Phrynoglossus myanhessei | reverse complement strand
ATAATTTGTTCCCAGTCACACAGCATACCTAAAAAAGAAGGTTTCTGGGCTGCTGGTCTTTGTGTGTCCAGTCCAGTCTATGATGCTTGTTGGGCTACGACTACCCTGGTAAGGCAGAGGCACAGCAAAAAATAACTATAAATTAATTAAACAGTAAATTGTATGGGGGCAAGATGTGGTGGGTAGAGATGGTGCTGGGGAAGAAGATGGGCAAGAAAATGTTTGCCCAGGGTCCAATCAATATTAAAGATGGCCCTGATGACATATGTCAGCACTGTACAGACAGGGTTACTTATCTCAAATAAAATGTCCCTAGCCACCTCCCTACAAGAAGAACTAAGCAGAAATTTCTAGTCCTGGAGTTTCCAGAAACTAAAGTAAGTTGCAGTTTTATTATTGTGAATGGGAACATGAAACAAATATAAAGTAGGTGTTATCCAAATCTGACTGCAAAAGTGTAAATAAATGTTAACTTGATTTTATTGGATTGCATATACCACAATATCGTACCCCCTTTCTGGTACCTCCAGTTACCATAGGATTATGTGAAGTGCTTTTAGCAAAACTGATTTTGCAGTGAAGTTATGGATTTAGCTGTTGCCATAATTTTACAGTGAAATAAAACCCTCAGTTTCTCTCAATGCGCTAAGCAGCTCTTTTGCCACCTCTGTCTTAACTATTATGGCAATGGAATGAACCTATGTGTAAACCAATTCCCAAATGCTAAAGCAGCTGCTAAGAGCTTGGTTACATTTCTACTCCCAGCTGCTACCATTTTAGCAGCATTTCTATACTGCTGAGACAGCGATACCCCCACCCTGTGTCGAGGCTTCAAACCCAACCACCTCAAATGTATTCCCTGGAGTACATCTTAAAATTATTCCTTCTATCAAATAATTTATTATTAACCAGCTACTAAGAGTTTGTTTACATTTTTTCTCCCAGCTGCTACCTTTTTAGCAGCATTTCTACACTGCTGAGACAGTGATGCCCCCACCCTGTGTTCAGGCTTCCAACTCAGCCACCTCAAATGTATTCTCTGGAGTACATCTTTATATTATTCCTTCTATCAAATAATTTCTCTCAATTTTCAAATTTTCTTATTTAGCCACTTTACTCTTTTTTAACTCTTTGGGAGATGGACCCTTACATTTTGAGTAATGAGACCCACTCATTTCGGTCTCTCTCCTCCAACTAAATCTTTAAAAATACCAAAAATACCAGAGAAAAATACCTAACATGTTTTGCCCAATGTAGGGCTTCATCAAAGGTGGGAGGTGGGTTTACATCACTGAGCACAGTATACTATGTTAATGTGATACCCTGCATTGGGTGAAACATGTTCGGTATTTTTCTTGGGTGTTTCTGGTATTTTTAAAGAGTTATTTAGGGGAGAGAGACCAAAATAAGTGGGTCTCATTTCTCAAACATGTGAGGGTCCATCTCCCATAGAGGTAATAGAGATTAAAGTGATCAAATAAGAAAATAAGCAGCTGAATGGCTCAGTGGTTAGCACTTCAGCCTTGCAACACTGAGGGTTCCCAGTTCAAGCCCCAGTCAGGACATCATCTGCAAGGAGCTTGCATGTTCTCCCTGTGCTTGTGTGGGTTTCCTCCTTCCACACTTCATAGACATGCTGGTAGGTTGTCTACTCTCTAAATTGGCCATGTATGTAAGATATGGGCATTAGATTGCAAGCTCCTTGGGGGCAGGGACTGAGGTGAATGTGCAAGTACTGTATGTAAAGTGCTACGTAAGTGGTCTATATAAATACCTATAATAAATAAAAATATGAAAATTGAGAGACACTAGTTGATAGAAGGAATAATATTAAGATGTACTAAAGTTATGTGTAAGCTGACGGCTCTGTATAATAATAATACTCCAGGCGATCAGTTTAAGGTGGTTTAGTTGGAGGTAGTTTTGTTGGTTTTAAGGATCCCTGATAAGGAGGTATGTGAATTTCTAGCAGTAAATCTCTGACTAGTTAATGTGTCCAGGCTTACCATTCCTTTGTGTGTGCCCAAGACTTCCATGGCAGATGTCAGGCTAGAGAACTGCAAGAGACTACTGATCTCCCCCTCTGCTCTCAAATGTGGACCTCTAGCGCTGCAGTAAACAAAGCTCACCCTGTGTGCTGAATGGAGAACGCTAGCAGAACTCAGCAGGGGGCATGTAGACCTCTGGAGAGAGACAGCGCCTTCTACATGAATCCTTCCTTACAGCATGCTGGCATGGGGAAAGCTTTTCTCTTTCTGAACAAAACAAATTGCAAGACTTTAAAGCTGTTTTATTTTGATGCACCTGTAGTGTGTTTTGCTTATTTAAACCAAAAGCTCAGTTGGACTTAAAATAAAAGAGCAAAGAGCAATGTACATGTGCAGTTCATCAAATGAAATTGACAACACTTGCTGAGCTTTAAATGTGATATGTCTACTGTAAAAATGATAAGTCATTTCAAGCAATGGCATAGCTAATATTCTCCAAGAGATGGTCTGGGATTAGGGGACAGTGAATGAACTAACATGAAAGAAACATGCTTCAGTATTTGCACAAAGTAATTTATTTGGCAGAATGAAATCATTAATTCTTGACAAAACAATTTAATACTATAATTGGAAGAAATTGCTAACTTTCAGTCTTTCTCAAAGAGCCCTTTTTCTGAGGACATATTGCTAGTATATCAAGAAATCAACATAAAAAGTTTAATTGGCCTGAAAGGGAGAAGTTCAGTTCATGTCTTTTAAAAAGATAGTCACTATAATAATGTGAAAGAAGTTAAAACAGGTTATTTCAACTAAACCACTTACACTGTAGAAAAGGATAATGAAACACAGTACCAATCTTTTATATTAATATTTTTTCTAATAACATTAAACTATATAAGTGAAAACATTATACGATAGCACTTTTTTAGATTTACCAAGCACTATTTAGTATGGACTCCTACTTGAATTAATTTATATTGAATGGATTGTTTAGGTAGATCATTTCAGTGGCATATATGAAGAAGATTATATAGTGACAGTACTATCATGTAAAGGGGAGTGCTTAGTCAAATTGTCCTTTAATTGTTTTTCATTATATCCTTCCTTCTATTACCTCTAGCATACCAGTTACAGAGCTGTCCTGACCCTCGTCCATTCCGCAATGGTTTTGTAATTGGAAACGACTTTACAGTGGGACACACCATATCTTTTGAGTGTTATCCTGGCTACTCTCTGATTGGAGAATCTGCACTTACCTGTCTGCATGGAATCAGCAGGAACTGGAACCATCCAATACCTCGCTGTGATGGTACGTACTTCTATCAGTCATTTTCTTCTCTACATAGTAGACAGCCATATATTGTATCACTTGTATTCTGCATACCCTAAAGATATTTATTACATGCCATTTAATTGGATATTGAAAGTAAAGTAAAACTTTACTACTGAGGAGGTCTATAGGAGGCACCAATGAGAGTTCCATAGCAAGCAAGAGACAGAAGCTTTGGATTTCCAGTGGACTACAGGGAAATAATTCAGGGAGAGTAGTGTTCAATGTTGCAGGCAACAGGAGAAGTAAATATTTACAGTGTTCCTTTTTAGATATGCCTTGCCTTGAGAACTTAAATATCATCACAGAGGCATATATTTATATTTAAGTGGTGGTCTAATTGGCTTAAGTAAAGATGGTGTATATTCGGGAGGTCTACTTATTGTAGTGTTTGAGTACAGACTTTTAAGACTGCAGCCATCTGTGTAGTTCCTCTCTTGGTTACTCTGAATTTGATTTGGTAACAGCTATTTTGGCAATTGGGACTTTGTCAGTGTTTGTACTGTTGATCATGGTTTATCCCCTTGCACTGATAGTTGTAATAGTCAAATGCCTGTTGGTCACTCATGATAAGGACAGACGTTAAGGCTATTGTAAAATTGTTTAGGTGTATGCAGTATATCTGTGACTGGAATAGAACTAATTTTGTAAATGGCCGTTATTTTAGCTTTGGATGCAGTGGTGAAAGGTTGGAAACCTTGTCAAGTGTTTACTAATGTCTCTGTTCCCACTACAGAGATTTACCTGTTTGCCAGGATAACTACTATCACTGGGATACCAGAAGTAAGAAACACATTTTACATTTTGAGATGTCCTTAGAACATGAGTGTTAGGGAAAGATTTCAATAAGGACAACTCTCTAAGGCCCCATTCACACCGCCGCGGTGCTGATTTCCCATCGCGAGCAGCGTTTTCTTTATTTTTTTTTGTCGCACCCGATGTTTTTTTCATCATACGGCCGCTCCAGCCGTGTGTATGAAAAGTTCCTTTTCATAACGCCGGTATGAAAAGACTCTTTTCATTGAAAAAAAAAACAAGGAAAAAGAAAAAAACGGCGGGTCTGTAGTTTTAAAAAGAATTATCAATCGCAACTTGCGGTGGTGTGAACACTACCATTGAGTAACATTGGCAATGGTAGTCCGAAATAAGTAACGTAGTGCTGAAAACGTTATTTATTTCGCTCTGGTGTAAACGGGGTCTAGGAGGGGATTTCCCTATATTTAGGAGAGACTTCCTTTCACTTCCTTTCACCAGACCGAAGGAAATGGAAGGGATACAAAATAGTATCAAGCGTACTTTGACAATGCTGTGGTTTTCCCACTCTCCAGTTAGTAATTATTTTTGTGCCATTGTTTGAGTAAGGTTACAGATAATTTTGCATGATTCATGCACATCTTATATATACTGTTCAGAAGACAAGTCTTGCATAACTGTGAGATAGTGTCAATGGCAATGAGCAATCAATATCACAAATCCTAGCTGCACACTAATAACAATGATTTTTGCCTATGATATACAGTACAATCTATCCTTGAGGTAAATGAGATTGTTGAAATGAATAAAATATTATTCAAATGTCTTTTACTGGAATATTGAACCAATTCTCCTGCGCTCAATAGCGTAACAACATATTCTGTGCCAAATATATTGAATACAAATTGTAACAATATATATAAAAATGCAAAAATACATGTCCATCCATACAAACATGTGTGCACGCAAATAATCTTAAAGTGCGCTGTGCGAATGTGCATTTATATCTTCAATATGATTATATCGTCAATATGATTCCCAAGCCACTAATCACACTCACCAGAAAAGTTGGACCATAAATGGTCCATCTAATGGGCCATAAATGGTCCAATTTATGGGCCATAAATGGTCATATGCGCTTATGGATCAATATCTTAGGTTATCAGTCCATTGGAATCTGGTAGGTATCTTCCTTATGAGTCACTCAAAAGAAAGTAACAAAAAGAGCTCCTCATAGTGTAGTATCCACATTAAAACTGATTTATTAAAAATAAAACCAAAATCGCCCACATGATATGGTGCTGTGACACCAGCACCATCAGAACCAGCATAAAAATAAGAGAGAGGCAATACCACTCCAGTTTCCTCCTCCACAGCGCTCCTCTCCACTAAGGATGAGCGTTCGGGTCCGAACCATTTGGATTCTGAACAGTTTGGCACCCGAACTTCCGCCCCCCGAACTCAAAATTAGACGGCGCACGAATGGCGCTCCGTCAGAAGCGCTGCTTCAGCCAATCACCATCACTGCCGTTCGGGCTCCGTATAAATTCGGATTCAGCCCGAACGGTCTGGTTGTGGAGGTTTGGGTGCCGAACGCTCATACCTCATAAGGCACATGGAGGAATTCTGGAACAGCACTGTTTTTTCCAGTATTTCATCCTTTCACCTATTTTTCTTTCTTATCCTTCTATCACCTTCTCACCTATGGATATCTTATTCTCTTTCACTTCACACTTTTTACACGTATGTCGATTCAGACCCGAACGCTCATCCCTACTCTGCACAGCTTAAAACTAGAAATGTGCAAATCATTTTTATTGTATTGTATTGAAGCATAAATGCACATTCGCACAGAGCACTTTAAGAACACTTGATTGCACTTACGTTTGGATGGATGGACATTTGTTTTTGCATTTTTATATATGTTGTTACAATTTGTGTGTAATATATTTGGCACAGAATATGTTGTTACACTATTGTGCACAGAAGAATTGGATCAAAATTCTGTAATGAATGCACTTTTATGCTGAGCACTGTTGTATCACCTGCTGCTTGTTAATTTATTTATCTATTTATATTTGATTTTTCCTTGGCACAGAATCTCTGTATATACTGTATTTACTGGAATATACTTTTAATAAAATAATAGCCAATGGATATTTACAATATTGCACATTTTAAAGTGCTTTACCTTGTCATCTTCTCCTTCAGCTTTTCCATAATTAAGAGTACTTGAGCAAACATATCTTCTGTTGTTTAACCTAGAAAATGACATTCTGAGACAATAAAACTGATTCAGGTGTATTTTATTAGTATGGTACAAAGACCTATATGTACCCATGACAACCAATGAAACTTCATTTTACCGTAGTCAGAGTATTGTAAGAAATGAATACATGCTGTTGTCTATCCCACTGTTGTATTTTGAATTGACTAAATGAAACACCCCCAAGAATATATCTTGTAAAAGAAGAAAAAGTGTTTATTTTTGTGGTGCAATCCAAAATATTTGTATTCTCTGAACTACCATATTCATATTTTTTATGTAAGCTGTAAAAATAACCAAAACAAAATCTAGTTCAGCTGTGTTATTTGACTTCTCTATATATTACATTACTTCTATTCTGCATAAGCCACAGCATTTAGGTCCCACAAAAAAAAAACATATTTTTTTTCTAAGGATAAAACACACAGAGGAACAAAAATCCAAAGCTCTAGTGCTCATTTTTCCCTGCAGCTTAGCAAGCTTGAAGTTTCAAGTAGCTACACTTGACGGGCTCTTCAGCTTGTCTTTCATGCAATCCCACAGACTTAAGTATTTACAGCAGGTTCTCTTACCATCCTTGTTTGTTGAACTATGTTTCAGCTCTCTGCGGAGGAAATATAACAGCAATGAATGGTACTATTTACTCTCCTGGATATCCCGATGAGTACCCAAACTTCCAAGACTGCCTCTGGCTGGTCAAAGTTCCTCCCGGAAATGGAATTTACATTAATTTCACAGTCCTTCAAACAGAACCGATTTACGACTTTATAACTGTATGGTAAGATCATTTATTCACTGATGATTTATTGCATTGTTGGCTTAATGATCCAGGTGTTTTATTTTCCCTTTGTTTGCTATTATCCTGCATGTATTTCACCGGTGCATTAATCAATGACAGTTAGAGATTTTGAAAATTCGTTGATCAAATGCAGGATGTGTTTACTGATAATAGTTAAGAGAATTTAGAAATTAAATGATAAGATTTCGCTTTGGTCTCAAAACTGGGAAGTTTTTTTTTAATGGCTATTTAATAATTGTTATTTATCTTATTATTTTCTAAGGTGCCTCAAGTCATATATCAGGCTAAGCTCTGCACTCTGATATGCCGAACACCTTCTCTGACAAATACAGATGCATGCAAGGACCAATTTCTGTAGCCACCTAAAATGTTTAACCAAAACACTCTAGGATTAAATAAATGGGTCCTAACACACATCAGTGGCGGGTGCATTCTACTGCAGGCTAACATTAATGAAGATTGACACTCTTTATTTGAGGGAACAAAACGCTACCAGGAATAAATTAATCCTACCACCAGTATTTTAATTTGAAGGCAGTTCCACCACCAGCTAACATAACTGAAGTGTGGCACTCCTCTTTAAAAGAAAATAGAGCACCTCCAGGGTGAAACTGGTAGGCTCTACTAACTGGACCTTCAGTGGGAAGCAATTTTATTGCAAGATGACATGAATAAAGTATGACACTATTCATTGGAGGACACCAAAAACTTCCCTGTACATGCTCTTTTGGTCAGCGACCTATACCATATTACATTTTTATATAGAATATTTTATGGTGTTCAGAGATGAAGCTTTGCCCATACATGGAGTTTAAATCAATACTTTATAGACAAAATTGCAGATTCTTGTCACACTCCCTTGCCTTTTATGTGTCTGCAATTGGCTCAGAGAAGGGTAGTGATAGACTCGAAAACACACCATTCTGTACATTTTTAGCTTCCCATTTTTGAGTGTTTATTTAGAATGAGTTAGTATATTGAGCCAATACAGAATAAATGCCATATTGTCAGTCAGTTTATTTAGAATAAAAAAAGTTGCCTCCTAAGATTAAGCACTGTCCACACCTCTATATAAATGTATAAATCATTTATTTATTAAAATACATACAAAAAACAATGAAATATAATCTTATAGGGCATTATAGGGCTTCCTCAGAGAGTAAGTAAGGACTTGGCATTCCCATTCCAATACCATTCTTACTGCATTATTTAGCTTAGAGAATAGGTTCCATTTTTCATTCTGAAGATAGGTAGCCTTTTATTTTTCTATAGTACTTTTTTCCAATCATGCTTAACTATGTATGGCATTGCAGATATTTTTAATGGTGAAGTGTCACTTTGATGATTTATTTTTATATTTATTCTAATCATGTTATAGTTCATTGGTTTTTGTATGTATTTTTGCTAAATAAATTATTTATACATTTGTATAGAGGTGTGGATAGTGCTTAATCTTAGGAGGCAACTTTTTTCATTTTTAGCACCCCCCTCTATATATACATTTATCTCAAATCAATGGTAAATATTTCTATAGTATTTCATGGGGTCGTTGGACCTAAGTCCTCCTTTTTATCTTATACAATAGCATCATGCTTGACTAATATGTACCATTCATTTTGGTAAAAATCGAATCTGTCATTTATCAACTGGATTGGTTCAGGGTCAACTTTGCACAATTTTTTCTCATCTCATCTTCACACCCCAACTATCACTTGTCATCTTCAAATGAAAACATTCTCCTGCAGATTTTCTTTTCTAATGCAGTACCTTTTCTCATACATTTTGCCACTCATGGGCTCTTCAGATCTTTAAAAGCACTCTTAAATTTAACTCTTCAGTGAAGTATAAAATCTGAAGCAAACACACTTTATTCAGAAGAGAAGAATCTAAATTTAGTTAAACAATTCTCAAAGGTGGTCTCTTAATGCCACCTGTAGGCAGGTTGGAAGTTTACCACCCATGCCAAGTGTCTCTGCCGCATTATAGACCTTTAACCAAAAGAGAGAAAAAATGGTGCTAAATGGCAACCTAAATATTTGCTGTACTGTACTGAGGAAGAATGGAGACAAACTTTTCCTTCTGAAAATATTAGTCATGTAATTAGCACTCATGTACAGTAAACTCTCTGTTAACTGGAACTCAGTTGACCAGAACTCTTGAATTGCAAAAAAAAATAAAATTGAGGAAATAATATTGTATATACTACCAGATCTGATTTGCCCACCCATGTCACACTGTGTTACATTAAGTTACAGATGTCTTTATTTTTCTTTTCAGCACTGTTTTTCAATATTTTTATCAAGACAATACAGAGTTTTTTATGGTATGGTATAGTATGGACTATATCATTATTTAGGTCTATTTTTATTAGTAACTCTCAAGAAACCAGAAATTATCTATCTGGTATCTACCAGTCCCCATAGGTGCTGGATAATGGGGTGATTACTGTACTTATGCTCTGACTTTAGTCAGTGCTTTTGGATCTTCATACTTGTTTTGGGTCAATAGCTCTTTTGACCCAAATATGAGAAATCTATGCAGCTAACATTTTCAGAGGAAAGACAGCAATGGAAGTCAATGTGTTTAACATGCCAGCACTTACACTGGTTGCATTTATTAAAATAAAGCTTTAAAAGTCAAATTATAGGAAGAATTACATTTATTCTTCCCCATAGTTAGAGAGAACCTGTTACCCTGAAGCTGTCAGAAGTCAACTCTATAGATTGAAAACTGAGCAATCCTACACCTTTGATCACTCAGTTCACAATCTTCTCCCAGCAGAGAGTGGAGCTCCCTGCAGGGTTTCGCTATGCCCTCTCCATTCCTCCCTCATAGGAGGGACAGACCGGGAAGGAGGCAGGCACAGATGGCTCTGGCTATAGAGAGGCAGATCCAGCTGTCAATCATGGTGGATTCCAGTAATATTGTCAGGATCCTTCCCAGCTGCACTGCATTGTAACTGATTTTGACATTGTAAACTTTGCTTCTGAGTGTCAGTTTACACAGGAGCACAATGGTCAGCTCAAAAAGTGCTGTAATTTCACTTAAATTCAGGTGGATTAGGGCAAGAGAAGGAGCTGGGCATACCACACACTGCACAATATTACCCACACATTTTGTAGACATTGGCAGTGTTCACATTGTCCATACAAAGCTAAAATATTTTTCAGTCATTACAAATGATATAAAACCAATTTGTTTCCATTCAAGATTTTTGCAGATTCTAATATCTTAACCACTTTAGGACAATCTGACTGCAGATGGAGTCCACAGAGCAAATCCTGTAGGACCAAAAAACACCATAT
>JAEOBE010299974.1:0-11801 GCA_022657655.1 Phrynoglossus myanhessei | reverse complement strand
AGCAGAGCAAAAAGGGCCTGGTCCTAATGCAGCAAAAACCCAGCAGCTCGAAGTGGTTAACCTAACCAGGACGGGTTTTGTTGACTTTTCTTTTTGAAAATGCTAGGTGCCTGTAATTTTGCTGACCAGTTGACTATGCAAAGAATAATCAAATCTGAATACTTGCAACTTTTACCATTTGGCGTGTTCAAAAAAAAGTTCATATTTCATTGAAACAAGAACTTCTATTGCTGCCCATTCCCTTTTTTTTCCCTTTGTCTTGGATTCTTTGTTCTAATTTCAGTGGACAGAAATTCTCTTTCAGTAGAGCAAAATTGTGAGCTTTCTTTTCTCCACATTTCAGCAAAAATCATACAACTGTGGCTAAATGGCACCGTTTTGTATTGGACATTAGGGTCAATGGGTGAGGCAAATTTAAGGTGGTTGATGATTTAATGGATGCAATTGGCTTTAAATGACTTTTGAGTGTTTCGGAAGGTCAAATGGCCCCTCATTAACTCTCTTTTTGACTCATTGAAAAAAGTAACAAGAAAAAAAATTAAGGCAAACAGTTTACAATTGGCAATCTATACAAAACAAATGACAAAATGAAGTTTTCTGCTTTTGCCGCTTCTGATGAAATCTGTAATTTCTCTGTGACATCAGTCTTGTTAAAATTGCCCAACTCATTCCTAATCTTGACCTTTTTATATCATCTCATTACACCAACATTTTAAACCACCTAACTTGGTGTTCTTACTCAGCAAGAAAATCTTTGTTACTCCTGTCTCTGAGAATGGGGAATTCGCCAAGACAGAGGTATCGGGTCCCATGTGGAAAATTTATCATGGGTTGACGTCAAGAAAAGGAAAATATGTGGAGGTTAAAAGCGAAGGAATGTCTGTTCTGGTGGCTTTGGGATTTGTTGACTCACCTTAATGTCTCCCGTAGCACAGGGCTTGAATGAAATGTTACGGGAGAAACAAAATTCACTCTGATTGATCCACCTTTGTGTATGATTGAACATCTGTGCTCATTTGTCGAGACTCTGAACAGCTGTACATTTAGCGGTCCCTACGGGCGGTAAGCTTCATTCTTTTCCATGGTGCAAAGCAGAACAGTCATTTACCTGCTGGCAGAATGGATTTGACACGTTCTGCAATATCGTTTTATATTTGATGGGTCTTAGTTAATATCAGCAGTTGCTAATTTCATCCCTAAAGGCATTGCCCTCAGAGAGTAAAAACAACAGTATGGAAGAGTTGGACCCTTTGGCCCTTTTGGCAGCTCTTGGTGTTGAGAGTTGAGATCTCATTAGAGAAGTTTTTCTTGGTTCGGGTTCCTCTAGAGGTTGAGAACTTTCTCAAGAGAGTTCCTTGAGAAATTTCTGCCTCTCAAATATGAAATCACCTCACACTAATCTTATTAGCTCACCTATACTAGGGAATTCTTCCCATTAACCATCATGTTCATATTATGTAAACCCTGGATACAGTACTTATTGGCAGGGGCTCCTTGAGAACTGGAAAGCTATTTCAAAGGTTTCTCCATATTGAAATGGTTGAGCTAGGCTTTTCTAGAGGAAGTCTTGACTGTCTCTCTTATTTACAACCAAATTAGGTGGTCAGGATCCTACCTTTTCAATTTACTTTAGTTGCAAGAGAAGATTTCAGCAACAACCTGATTGCATTATTTGGCCTAGTGTTCCTTTAGTTTCTGAAACAAATATATTCTACAGAAGAATATGGTGGCTTCACAAAGGTTGTGATATTCCAAAATTGAAACCCAAGCCTGTCGCATCTTGCAACCAAAACCGTATGTAAGAGCAGAGCACCCCGGAAAGCACAGAAAAAATACATATAGAGGATCGGTTTATCTGACAAAGGATTTGTATCTTTGTTCATCCAGTTCTGAAATGTACTCTACCACCACGCAGAGCCCTGTCTAGCCAGGCAGGAGACCTGGTTTATATGTTAATTTAAGCAATGCTTGCAGGTCTTGCCCTTTCCCCCAGTCTATGACTGAACAGTAGAGTCCATTGCAGAAGGAGAAGCCACAAGATAATGAGCTCATCTCTCTGCCGTCACTCTGATCGTTCTTCCTATCAGCTTTTTTATGGTTAGAAAACAGGTAGTGTATTACAACTGGAAGGCTTTTTGTGTTGCTTCACTATTAATCTGAGTTATACTGTACAAGTGGCCACAAGAGGCTGCACCAGTTCAAATTTGCCTACATATTGCTTGCATTTAAAAAAAATTATAAGTAATGGTATATTAAAGATTACAGAATTCCATTGTTTAGGATATCTGATATCAGCTTAGAGTTTAGCCTTTAACATTACTTTTTCAAAATAAGTTAAACGCTTCAATTTTGGAAGATTTTAAAGAGGGCAGCACAGTGGCTTAGTGGTTAGCGTTTCAGCCTTGCAGAACTAATGGTCCCTGATTCAGCTCCTAGTCAAGATTTGCATGGGTTTCCTCCCAGGTACTCCGCTTTCTTTCCACACTTCATAGACATGCTGGTAGGTTATTTGAATCCTCTCTAAATTGGCTATGCATGTATGTATGTATGTGAGATAAGGACCTTAGATTGTAAGCTCCTTGAGAGCAGGGTCTGATGTGAATGTGCGACTATGCTAAGCACTGCGTAAATTGCCGGTTCTATACCGGTAGTAGATAAATGTACCTCCATTGTCCTCCTTTTACAATACCATTAGTACAATAAGCTCTGCTTTCACTGGAGCAATGCATGGGGTGGATGTGGGATCAGCGACTCCAGCTAGAAGATGTGTATTTAAATGTCAGGCTGCTCCAGGCACACTTGAATAATGTCATTTTGTACAAGCTCCACTCCTTGCGTCATGAGAAGGTTTTAGTAAATGCTAATGCCATAATTCTCCACAGGGGGCTGCATGAAGTTTGCTTTATATATAGAACTACTTGTGAGGACCCATTTACACTTTGGTGTTCTGGTGGCCAGTGTTAGATTACGTTTTGGCAGTCTTATTTAATTGAATAGGCTTGCAGTGCATCAGAAAATCCCAGTAACCCGACATGCATACTTTTTTTTGCAACACATCGCACCACAGTCAATGGTAGTGTGTTACAGCAAGTTGTGGTGCACTGGTACGCATGTGGGTTGGGGCTGCATTGCCCTAGTATGCTGGGGTGCCATTCAAAATGACTGGCCCTACAATACGCATGTTCCCACATTGAAGTGGAGAGGTGTGAATGGGCGCTTTTGAGTTTACAGAGCACTGAAATGAGTGGACTTTACATCTTATCCATTGGCAAACACATCCTTTCTTTGGAATTGATCAGTATTCATGAGATTGAGCCTCTCGTTGCACTTGAATCAAGCAACATATCGTAGACATCAGACACAAAGTACCTCAATGGTGCCATTTTCTTCCACCTTAAGTACTGGATTCATGATTTCTGAATTCTAGTGAGCCTTCAACAATTAGTAACCCATCTTAAGCTCAGTATAGACGTTAAGACGGTTGTAATGAAACAGTCGAATTCAATATCTTCGTTCGATCGCTGGTTTGTTAGTACGACCGATTCTTCGTTCGTTTTCGATCACCCCTTCGATCAGGTTCGAAAGATCCACATAAAACATTTTCGTCATACGACTGATCGTTGTAACGTGTGCACGATCGTTCGATTTTTGTTGAGCGATCCAATGGTTAAAATAATTAGCAGCTGAGGTCGGACAAAAGATCGTTCGATCAAAATCTAACTTGTTCTTTGCACGATCGTTGGATCATAGGGACATCGTTGGTCAATGTCTATACATTTGATACATCTGAAAAATTTCATGCAACCAATGTAACCCGACAGTTTCAATCCGACCGTCTACACGTCTATACACAGCTTTGCTCCTAGGCTTCCCTTACCAAGTTTTGACACACAAATGTGCAGAGCTTGTCAGAAGAGGGAAACACATTAAGGAAAATATCACATTTGGTACATTTTGAAGATCAGCGCTATTCCCTAGGCATTGACCCACAACTGCCATTGTGGTATTGGATTTTGAGCAGTAGAACCCAGGAGATAGGCAACTATGCTGTGCCTGGATCTGCAGCCTCTCACCCAATGATAACTTATTATTTTGGGTGGATTTGGCTTCTTATCCATTGGCAAATACAGAGTGATCCATATTTGGGATGCTGTAGTAGTCATGAGATTGACTTCTTGTTGCAGTTGGATCAAGCAAAAGATCATAGACATCAGACACAAAATACCTTAATGGTGTCGTTTTCTTCCAGCTTGAGTACTGGTTTCATGTTTCCTGTACTATATCGAGTCTTTAGACTCTTCTCTACAACTGTTATACAACTCTTACTACTAGGCTTCACTTGATGAGGTTGGAGATAAATTTGCAGAAGTTGGCAAAAGAGGGAAAAAAGGAAAAAGTTATCATAGTTAGTACATTTTGAGGCCTGGTGCCATCCCAACTCTCATACACTCTGGCCCACAAGTGCCATTATGATTAGGATTTCGAGCTGTAAGACCAAGTAGGTAGGCAGGATGACTTATTTATTTGGGTGGATTTTTACTTTTTATCCATTGGCAAACCTATACTATATCCATTATTTGGGATGCACCAGTATTCATGAGACTGGGGCTCTCATTGCAGTTGGATAAAGCAAAGTATCATAGACATTGGACACAAAGTACTTCAGTGGTGTCATTTTCTTCCAGCTTAAGTACTGGATTGGGGCCATGTCTGGTATGTAAACCTTATTAAGAAGAACATTGTACCTGATGGAGACACACTAGACATAAGGACAAGTGGAGGTCTTACTCTTAGTAGCCAATCACATGTGACCGTTCATCTTCTAACCAACACTAGAATGGCGAAAAGTATAACCTTGCTGCTATGGGTGAAAGCTTAGGCTTTGATATACCATTTCCATTTTCTTCAGAGTCATTTAGATGTACACCGAGCTGAATTGATGCATGTTACTACATCCAGTGATGCTAGAACCCGTATGTCCTCTGACCTGGGGTCACTGGAGAGTTAATAGTCTACCTATGGTTTCACAGTGCTCTGTTTCATCAAGCAGCAGACACGTTTTGAAAGACTTGACTGTATATTCATCGTCTTTCGTGAATTGGGATGCGCTGACTGCTGTATATATTATGGATCTAGAGAATATCTATATCCTGGTGCTTGGAATGATTTGGGATTTCGGTTGCGGTCTGCTAAACATTGTTTCATTATTCTAGTTATGCATGTTCTACATTATATAAATGTATTCAACATCAAATTACTTATTTTTAAGGTATCTAACTGAATTTGACTTGCTATCTCTCCCTTACCACAACACTCTAGTGAGAGAGGAAGGGTCAAGACTGGGACCTAATCAAGTGTGCAATATGCAAAACCTCTGACAAGGAATTTGCTTAGGAGGGGAGAGCAGAGAGATATCCTAATCAATCTGTAAGCTGTCCTTGCAGCATTATCGATTATACCCCAAAAGTATTAGGCAAGAGCGGTACAGATGGCACAGCTTTCTCCGTTATGGTTATAGACTGCAAATTAAACCCTGTGGCATTCAGTCTCTACCCCTAGTCTCCTAATTAGACAGAGAATGAGCAGCAGAAGACTGATTAGGTGATATAAATGTAGAAGACAGTCAGCACTCCATAAGCATAACATCCAGAGTATTTACTAATGTTCCATAGATGTTTTGAAGACATGGGGGAATCCCTTTTTAAGGTAATATAACTCACAATCTTGAGAAACCATGTCCCATGAAATGTTGGTCATCTATTCAGTCAAACTCTTGATGTCATCCTTTTGAGTGCCGACTGCTCATTTAGGTGACCCAGTCAGTCTTCTGCTGCTCATTGATTGTCCAATCAGCATGCTCGGGTGGGGATATTATGCCATTGTATCCCCTCTGCAGTAGCAGCGAATGTTGTGTTTTCTGCTTGGCACCGGAGGGGCAGTTATACAAATCCTCTGGCAGCTAATATCAATCCCTTTTATGTATTTAATCCTTGTATTTAGCTGTTTCCCTGGAGCTGAGATTTATAGAGGAATGTGCATTGTTTGGAACCCATTCACACCATTGTGTTCAATACATGCATTGGCACCCCAGTGCGCCTCCAAATCCCATATGCAGTTCAACACGGCGTGCCACAACGCCTGCCATGTTGTGTTCTTTCATACGCGAATGCTCAACCTGGCCAAATTTTAATGTTTAGTGAAAGGAGGGGATACAGTAGGTATTTCTATGTTCCTTCCGCCAGTAACCAGTCAGTTATTTTGTGCAGGGCAGACGGGAGCTGTCAGATCCAGGCGTCTTTGTAACCAATGAGGGGTGATATCTGGTTACTCTAAGTCACTGCTCTCTGCACATCCTAAGAGTCCACTGAAGGCCAACTCTGTGCAAATTCGCATATCCATTTTTGTTGGCATCGATGTGTAAAATCACCTCTTGGTTTATTCTCTCGAATGCTCCGGTGGCGAGATTTCCTTTCAGTAGTTTGTGTCTACGCTAGCCCCCCTTCCCCACATGGCTACAATTAAAGTGTCAATCTTTCACAGCTGGATACTCTAATCCTTTATTTTCCACTATGGAGAATCCACTGGGAATGCATGCTGCCATCGTTTGGGTTTATAATGACCACATCCGTTAGGCTGGGCTGAAATTTCAGGCGGGAAAGCTCAATACTTGAGCAAGATACTTGAGAGATTTAAACGTAACTTTAATTCTGGAGAGAATTCTGAAGGCTGCCAAAACTGACCTCTTCTTAAAATGCCAGTAGCCTTACTGTCACGGTAATCCAATGGCTTCCATATCCTGAATCGCTGACCAAGAACCAGACCTGATGACTCTTTTATAAGATCCAGTTAGAGTATCAAATAGTATGAGATTCACAAAACGTCTTGTAATAGTATTGACTGACACATGACAACACTGAAAAGACATGTGGCAGAGCTGTGTAAATCTCATGACTAGATGGATAGAGATGCAAAGTTTTGGCAGCTAAACTTTTTCTCTTGAAATTGCCCCTTACAATGAAGGCCAGGCTGTAATTTTTAGGTATGCTTTGCACCATCCCTGGTCCATTTTCTCAAGCCTTTACTCCGTATCTCCTTACAGTTTACATATTAGCGGGACTAAGCGGGGTTAGGAAAGGAGTGGGGCTTATCAATACTGGGTGTGGCCTTCCCATGTGTAGTTCAGAAAGGGGTGGGGCTTATCAATACTGGTTTTGTCCTTTCCACATATGGCCATGTCGGGAAAATAGTTTTTGTCGACAAAGGCTGGTTTGCTATGTTGTGCTTGTCTTTCTGCATCTCCTATTCTAATTCCATGTATGTGTTTATTTTATTATCATTTTTTCTTTTAGTTTGAAACAATTGAGGTAAGTGATTGTAGACGCTTTGTCTTTCCACGACTGCCAGTTAAAGTTTGCATATAACATCTTTATATTTCCTAGCTTCCCCGCTGCAGGATTTACATCTAGAGATGAGCCAACTTGCCGCGCTTTGTTCTGTGAATTAATTTGAGCCTTTTTCTCAGCGGTTGCGTTTTTTCATGGCATCGTATATATTCTGCTACAAAAGATTCAATCTTAGCGTCTTGGGAACGGTACATCTTCAGTGTCACTTTTTTGTTCCATGTTATTTTTCGTAACCTTGAACCAACCCAATCCAACCAATTAATAAGACTGGGAACTGGTGTTTTTATTGCACTTATAAGCCTTTTTTTTCCTGAAAATTATTAAAATGGAAAACTTAAAATGGACAGGATCCTTTTTCTGGACGTAAATGAGCGATGGTTATGAGAAATGTTGATTCCGTGATATTTCTCTTTTGCTTGGGTGCTGGTGGACTGAATGCTGTACTTTCTTCTTTTAGATCTGGGAAGGATCGGGGAATGTTTCACAAGTGGAGTCCCCTAATGCAGACCAACTCTGCATTGTAACAGTTTTACTGATTTGGCTGTGAAGCACAGAAGGTTATCCCTCCTGTCCTGTTCTATTCTCCACTTCATTTTGGGGTGATTAGTAGGAGGACATGACTGCCTGGGTCTTATTAAAACCAGCTGAGGAAGATTTGGCAGCTGGGAGCATTTGATTAGTCTAAATGACTGTTGATATAGCATCCAACCTTCTGAGAATAGAAAGAGAAGAATATTTAGGCATTGGGCTCACCCCTGCCATACCACCAGTTATGTGGACCAATAAGAATTGGTTGAACCCAGAACTTTTGTTTTTCCACCATTACTATTCCTTTGTGCTAACTTTTCAAACCAGCAAACAAGATAAGTAGTAGATGTGATAAAGGATTTAGTTTAGGATAATGCATTTTGGAGTCGAGTATTACGTATCCTTAGATATCTATATACAAAATGGTCAACTGAGCAGGAAAGAGGGACATAGAGAAGAGAGCCAGTCCCTCTTAATCGGGGATATTTTGGAGGTATGATGTTGATGTCCGCATGAAAGGTATTAGAAGCAACAAGTAATTCAGTCCTATGGGGCTTCTCTTTACTAGATGGTTAGATCAGATGTTTTTCAAGTGTACCTGTAGTAGAAGGAAAACTAAGCTAGGAAACTATCAACAGGCCCCATGGGTTTTATCTTCAAAAGTGCCCAACTTTCTAGATTATTAAAGCCTAACTAAAAGCTTTTAGATCAGGATAGAATGGTGAGCGGTTAAACCATGGTCAAGTTTTTATAGCTATGTGTTCCTGTTAGGGAGATTTGATCTCTCTAATTGTCCTGGTCGCCAACTATGAAAGTGAGGGTAAAATCTAAAATTTGGAGTTGCCACTGGAACAGTAGTAGGTTGGGTTCACACTGTGACATTTGTACACGCGTATTATTTGTGTAAAGATTCTAGACATGAGCATTCCCATACTCGAGTTCCTATTCTAGTATTTTCGGGAGCAGTAACACCACGCACCTCTGCTCAACATGAGCTTTTTTTGCGGCGTAAACTCGTGTTTCCGGCCCATAGATATGCATTATATGGGCAGAAAATGTGTCTATAGCCTGTTTTTTTAAACGAAAAAATGTGTGTTTGTAACGCATTTTTACAGAAAACTGGCAGCTGCTGTTTGACAGTTTTTAGTTCTCCTGGAGGCTGGGATCCATCATATAGTTCCACACTATGAGGCTGCACACACACCCATTCTTCAAAAGCGTGTTTTACAGGTGTTTATCTTTAACATCAAAATACAAAAGCCGCTTGAAAAAACGGCAGAAATGAGAACAGAAACTACGCTCAGAAGCAGCGTTTTCAGTGTGAACCCAGCCTTCAGGCTGATATAGATGGGTTCAATTTTGGCCGCTGCCGATTTCAACCGTTTACAAATGTGTACAGCGTTCAGCCTTTAGAGACCAAACCTTCCAATGGGTACAACTGTCTTAGGATTTCCATCCCATTATAAGGATATTATCTCACTTCCTGTTGAGGTTTACAGGACGGCAAGTGAAGGGAAATAGTGAGACACAGAAAGCACTAAATTAAACAGACTGAGGTATTAATCCCTCCCAACTCTATAAAAAGAAATAAAAAAGTGGCTTTAGATTTCCGTTAATATGTAAATCTCAGCTTCATGCTGAAAGATGAGATTTTGCCTTTGCTCCTGCCTCTTTATGGTCTGATGCATAGACTGCTATAAAAATTAAGCTTTTTGACGACTTAAAAGTGTTGTACTACAATAAGCCTTTTTTCCAATCTCGAAAATTATTTCATTTGTCATCTTGAAAAGCTGGTATGAAGTAACAAAGGCGTGAAAAATTGCACTTGGGAGTTTAACCAAAGCCATTGGAATATTGATACTTCATGGACTGATTAGATGGGGGTGGTGGCACTGATGGCGTCCTTTGCCTACCTACTTTGTGCTAAAGCATGTCATTATTATCATAGTAAGTTGGGAGATGTGCATTTACTGAAGTCTCTCCTCCCAAAGGAGGCTACAGTCCTTATCTTGGTCAAATACTCTGGGGTCTATGTAAGATTAAGGAGGAGATATTCCAGGGGTAGGCATTTGCAGCCCTCTAGGTGTGGTGGAACTACAAATTACAACATACCGCTGCATCTGGGAGTCATGCTTGGGGCTGTGTGTGCCCCATTAGACTGGGGCTACGTCAAGGTTGTCTGCCCCTGGTTTTGACTATCCGTTACATTTTTTAGTGGCATCTCTGTACCCTCTAGGGCGATTTCCCTACTCGCCTGGTGATCAGCCACAGAGGCGGAAAGATAGGAGAAAAACTTTGATTGGACACCAGAACAAGAAGTAAGGGAGAAATCATTCAGTGGGCTCAATGGTTCCTGTAAAGGCTCTCTACGATGGAACTTTCTCTACTTTTGGAGAGCATTCCTCACCTCTCCTGTTATATGTCCAAGACAGGAAGTGCAGGGAAATCTTTCTAATGGGACAGAGAAAATACCCTGATTGGGGTTATCCAAAATTTTGGGTTTCCATACACTTCAACAGTGACCAAGGCTCTTTTCCTAGCATTTAAAACAACTGTGTGACTTTACAGCGCTAATTAGTCACATAGTTGTTAACAGTCGTATATTGATACCGCAGCTTTGGTTTTTGATTTATTGATTGATGAATTTTTAATTCTTCACCCATCCTATACAATAGCACAACTAAAGAGTGGCTCATTTTATCTTTTCAAAGTATTATTTTTTGATTTTTATTGATGTGCCCTTTCTTGGCCACCTAGGTAATTGCCATTTAGCTTTTTATGTAGACACGTTCCACCCAAGACCGCAATGTTTTTGGTCGAGGTGCTTGTGTACTTTTATCGTGGTTTGCAGATCAGAAAACCTTTCATCTCACGTAGCACTTTACCCTCATTTTTTCTACAGTTTCTAGTGTACATCTTGTCTTCCTTCCGGTGGTTTTGTAGCGATTGTCCCCTGAGTGCTGATATACGCAGTAATATGCCCGAGCGGTTTATGAAACAAGTTTTTTTTTTTTTTTGCTTCTTTTCCACTTTGTTGGCAAGCTAACAAAAAAAATCCAGCTGAGGATTTATCAAGTGAAGGCTGGTGTCTTTATTTTTATACATCAGATGGTTTGAAAGTGTTGTGGCTCCTTTAGATATTAAAAACAAGGCTAATGCATTCGGTTTAAGAACTCTGGTCTAAATAAATACTTTTGTAGACTTTCTGATGGTAGAGCTGTTTGGATCTCTAAATAGAGCTCATGAATGATATTGTCTCCTTTTCTGAAAGTGGGTTGCAGTTGTCAGAAAAAATTAAACTCGGATGTCCAAAATAGTTATTTTTTTTCTCATTGTTCAGTCTGATTTAGAGAGCCTGTCAGAATAAGAATAAAATAATGGTCACTACTGGCCAGTATTGAAGGTGTAATCCCTGACTCGCTGTCAGCTGTATCTTTTCATTGTTAACTATTGAGTCATTAACTTAGAACAAGCATGCAGTGAATGAAGTCATAGCCTTGACCTGCTTTCTCCTTTTGGGTCAGAAGGACAGCCAGGCAGCAAGTCCCTTCAGATGGACATGAACAATGTGGTGGGAATTTATCAAAACTGGAACAGACAGATTCTTTCTGCGGTTTGAGAAGCTAACTGGCTGCCATGCGCTACTTCTTCAGATTCTGTCTGCTCCAGTTTTGATGAATCCCTCTCTGTGTGTTTTTCATGACTGGTTTCCTCTGGAGCTGGTCATACATTTTTGAAATGTTTGTTCAATTTTCTAATACTAAATGGGGTCAAATCAACGTTCTTTGGTGAAAAAAAAATAAAATAAATCAAATTAGCTGAATGGTAATGTTTTCTCCAAATTCAATGTGAATGTTTTTTTTTTTTTTT
>JAEOBE010299620.1:0-13341 GCA_022657655.1 Phrynoglossus myanhessei | reverse complement strand
GTGTATAATATATATAAAAAAAATGAAATAAGATGTATTTGATGTGTTTGAACATTCGGCAAAGTACATACATTTCGGAATGTGAGAATATACAGTTGCATACTTTGGCATAGCGTTTCTTGAATTCATGTTGCAATATTAAATTGGTTTATACACCATAATTGATTAGCACTAATGATCCTGTTTCCTTATTGCTGTACATCGCTTACTCCACGACTGTACAAACCGTTCTTTGCAAGGCTGACATTACAGTGCTATGTCAGGAATTTAAGCATAGGGGCAGCAGGCAGGGCCCAATCTCCTGGGGTTAATGATATACACACTCTGGAATTCTGTCTCTAGATATTGCTTTTTTCTTTACTTTTTCCCAAAGTACCAAAACGGGGAAAACCAGAGAAGGATGATATTTGACAAGCTTCTTGTCATGTTTTCCATATTTGGAAATGTTTACCCAAAGCACTGATCTATTGAAAGAGGAGGGGAGGTGAGTCAGGGTTTGGAAGCAGGATATGAGTGCTTCAGTAGATGTGACATCCCCCTCCCTATATTTTGAGGCTTGCTTTGTGGTCTCTTTCAGGTTAATACCCCTTATTCACAGGAGCTACTTTAAGTGTGCAGTGCCTGGAGAACGACTGCAAGACTGAGGTGAGTGAACAATCTTGATCTGTTTTGATGCAATGCAATGTATTGTTGATAGAGGGATATCTTTGGTCAAATCAGTAAGTAAATAGATGCTGGGTCATACAATAGATAATTGATTATCTTTAGCCCTTTCATGGTATTTCTCTAACTTTACTGCATGTAGAATTTGAAACCCTGAAGTCAAACTGTTTTAGTTTTTGTCTGGATATAAAGCTGATCGGTGTGGTTATAAGTAAGCAAAATGTGAATGCAATATAGTAGGAGTCTAAAACTAGGAAATAAATCTGGATTCTGGCTGTCCTTTCCATAATTCTCCAGGAAATCCCTGCTGAACTGTGCAGCAAATAGTTTCTATATGATGCTCAGGCCTAGTAGACGTGTATCCTGATTCCTTGGGAGAGGTGAAATTGTTATGCTGATTTATCGTATGGGATGCACAGCTGGAGAGCTGGTGTTAGTGTGTTTCTACTATACCTATAGGTTTTCAATACTAATCTATTTGTTGATAAATACATTTGTTTTTAAATCACGTAAAAGCTTCAACGACCCATGATCTTCGGCCTTTCATTCACATTACCATTTTTGACTAACAAGCTTAAAGGGCTCCTCCGCCCGAGGGTAAAAAGTCTCGGGAGCTTCACTTGTGCCCACTGTACAGTAACACAACCTAGTCTTCTGCCATCTTTACCTACTATTTACCATATTTCAAATATTGAGATAAATTAGGTGCCACCTAACCGTAAAGGAATTGGAATGAAATATCTGAATTTAAATTATGTTCTCTTTGATGACAGCTATTTTACAGTTGTAGTCGGGATCTTGAAATCCTTTAGATATCATTTAAATAAACGATTGACATGTAGTTAATAATTGTAGCATATGCTGTGTGCTTCTTCCTCACTTGAAGGGGATATCCTATGACATCTCAAGAACTTCCTTTCCTCACCATCTTGGAGGAACTTGTTGATATCCAGTGATGATAACCTGAACTAGGCCTCCCCACTTATGTTCCAGCAAATTCATATTTATTGCTGAACTGCAGCCAAAATGGATATCTTTTTGAAATAAACCCAAGATTTCCTTATTATAATACCGAAACAATATAGCTGACATTAAAATAACACATCCCGGTGCTGCCTGTTCATACAGCAAAATCATTCTTTTACTTTTATACTTTCATTAGAAAAGTGCATGTGTTTCTTACTGGAGTAGCAAAGACCAAGCAAGTAATATTACTTTTACATCATTTCCCATTGAATTAAAAAACCTATCATACCATCGGCACTTCAAGGGCAGAAAAAGATTTAATCATTTTATCACTGGTTACTTGTGAATTATTTTATGTTTGTTCTGCCAGTCCTTTATTTAGAGCTGTCATTTATGAATCTATTTCTCTAGAAGTCTCGGTTCTTCCCACTGAAACACACTGACCTGTCTGTGAACCTCAGGCTGTTTAAACACCCCCACATATTCACACTGTCATTTTACATATCTCTTCTGCTCTTTTCAGTATCCAGTGGAAGCATTCATACTGGCAGCTACTTCTGCAGTTTGTAAGGGATGAAGATATGCTATTAAAACATAGGATCACAGTTTATCACATGCAGCATAGTCAGGTCTATGCAGTAAGATCAATACCATGAGCCCTATGACTGTGCCTGTAGAGTGGCCTCCCTCAGGTTCACGCTGCCGCGAGTTTACTCGTGTTTTCAGCATGTAAAAACATGGAAAATCGGCACACCCGTTGTTTTCAAAGGGGATGGTTCACACCGCAGCGTTCGCAACATGCATTTTCTCACTTTCCGAACGTACGTTTTTACTCGCAGATCTGCTGGAAACCCTATGATTTCCTATGGCATGTACCCATCCTCCTCCTCCGCGTGTTTGCGAATGGTGTTCACACCGAAAACGCATGTTTTCTGCGACCCTCTTTGGAGTGAACCCAGCCTCATGACAATGAACCATGCCTTTACCAAGGATGGTCTGGTTTATTATAATAGTACTGGACATGCAGGTGAGACATATGTAATTAAAGATCTGCAGTGTTTGACTTGAGGGCAGATCATACTGCAGGTGAGATCAAGGGCTTGTTTTATCTTTTGACCTGTTGCATACATAATTGTACAAACTATCATGCCTCAAATGCTTGCCTGTACTATTATAGAGTATTTAAAGTGAACTATATTTGGACTTTTTAAAGTGAATACCCTGTCTGTGAACAGACTCTGTAGTTGACTACTTTTCTAAAGCAGAAAACCCATGTCTCTTTTTATTGTTTTAACAATTTGGCTATTTGTTGTGTGACTTTTGCCCAGTTCTGGATGGGCACAGTGAGTGCCCCTGGCAGCACCTTTGCTTCCAGCATCATTTTAGAAATCAGGAAATTGAAGGATCCAGAAGGAAAATCTTACAGCAAACTGATGCGAGATAATCAGCTTTTACTGTGGAGCTGTTGTGACAGCAGCGCACCCTCCACTGTCAGAAAACAAAGGACACAGCAGAAGATTCACCCATGCATGCTGCTTAGCATGGATGAAGGAATCTGTTACTTTTTTCAGTTCAGCCCTGAACTCTGTCCTCTAAGAGTGCTTTTGATGGCCATACAAGTACTCTCATTAGGCAAGGGGATGAACGATGGGCAGGGCTTAGTCGAGATCCCTAGTAACAAGGTCAAACTAAATCATGGAAACATGTAAAAGACGATCTTCTGGCTGATAAAAAGGAAGGCAGACACCTTGTAGTACCTGTTCTGAGTTTATGAACCTCGGCTCCATTTAACTCTTTTCCATCTTAAGGTGTAGATGGCCAGACCAAGTTTAGCAGCTGTCTGTCATCAGTTTACTTGACAATAATTTGTTGATGGATAGAGGGCCTGATGACTAGGAGCACAAAGTTGCAAGGTTCTCTGATGTGAGGCAACAACTGTTCTCATAACAAGGGGCATTTTCATCTGGACTTGGTAAAGATATATTGTGGTCACAGAAAGTTTCAAGTAAGTTCTCTCAGCTCTTGTGCACGCACACAGGAGATGCATCATCTGTGCCATCTGGCTCCATTCTCGGCATCTTGCACATGGCGGGACATTGCAGGTCACATGGGGAAAGGTTTTTTTTTTGCAAAAGAGGAAATTTTCATCAGCCAGAAACACCCCTAGCTCCTAGTAATTTTCTATTGTAGAACTTTAGTTTTGCTTTAATTCTCAGATAGCTTTCATGGTAGCAACTACCCCAGTCTTTTCCTTTAGTTCATTTGTCATAATTGTTGTTCTTAAGAAAATATTGAAAACACTACTTCTTGCCTCATTTGTCAGGAATAATGACCTCTTAGCCTTCTGTAATGAGGGTTCCTGATAATCACAATTACCTGTAATTTCTGTATTTTTAAGATCCCTTCTTTTTGTGACGCTTTTAGTGATTCCCCGAACATTTTATTTGACTGCACCCTGTTCCAGCTATATACAGGTACAGTATATGTAATGCAAACACATACAGTAGCTGCAAGTGCATAAAGCACACACAAGAGAAAATCTTTGGCCATTTATCTAAAGTACGCTAGTCTGTATGCCTTTGCACCCACTGCCCATCCCTTCCACGATCAGACCTTTGACGAGCGTTTTAGCTATACAGCAGTTTGCATTGAATTCTAACATGTGGCCACTGTCAGAATACCGGCGAGGAGCTTGCAGCCCATTGGCTGTGCGGTCCTATCGAGAAAATCTTTTAAGTGTGCTCCTTCGATCTCAGGATCGACGGAAGTATGCTGGATAGCACTCAACGGTGCCACTGTAACATAGATTATTGACCAAATCATGACGATTCAGTCAAATTCAATCAATAATTTGTCTATACCCAGCTTTAGAAACTGCAGCTTGGCACTGCATGCTAATATTTAGTCTATAATGTAGCAGAACACCCAGATCCTTCTCAATTATTGATGTGTTGATCAGTGTAGACTCAACAAAAGGACACCGCAAATACTATTGTCTGTGTTCAGTTCACTCCAACACATTGTTTTGGTTGGCATTGGAAAAAAATGAAAGCATACTTATCAGCACACAAAAAAAATGTTAGAACGTGTCAGTACATCACAACCTGCTGCAGAAAAAAGAATTGTATAAACATTTTTTGTTTTTTTTAATGGAAAAAAACAAGCATGCAATGCATTTAATGAATGCATGGCAGCACACAGCTATTTATGCTGCACAGCAGCTCACAAGTATTATGTGAATGATATGTGCCGTGTGGTGTAAATAAGTCCTAAAGCCTTGTTCACACAGACAGCAGCCTCTGCCAGCTTCTGAAAAGTGATCCGGCAGTCACCTGGTGTTCAGGAGGCCATTCTGCCTTCTGGTTCTACTGCCTCCTTGCCATCCGTGTGAACAAGGCCTTAGAGAGACGGTACATGGGCAGCTATGCCTGCTCCTTTGTTTTGTCTGGGCTTGGTAAACCTACACGTGAAGAAGCAGTCTCTTTGGAGTTCATGGTTTTCTAAGCAAAGCAGTCAAAGCATGCATTGGAAATGTTTTTCCTGAATGTATGCTTTGTTTGAACTCAGGTATCCTTTAAGTTTAAAGGGAATATAAAAGTTCCCATTTCAAAATCCATTGATCCATTGCTTGCTTCTTCCTGAATTGGGAACATTTAATGGTACGATGTAGTCCTGAAGAATGCATTTTTCTTTTTAGTAGACAATGTTGAATTTCCCATCACTTTCTGCCATAGTAACAATGATACGCAGAACCAGTAAATGGATTATTCTCCCCTCTGAAAGCATGGGTGGAAAGCTAATGTAGGAATGGGTTTTAACTTTTTTCTCACAAAAAGTTTTGGCTTTATATACAATTTATGAATAATTCAGCAAGATAATGCCAAGTGTTTAGTGGTAGTGTAAATTGAAGTTTTTTTGTATTTGTTCTGTGAGAAATCAAGGTCCCAGATTTCGGTCAACCTTATTCAGGAATCTGCGATAATACGGTGTCAGTAAACAGTAAGAAGACATAATAAGGGTCTGTTATTTGATGTGAACATGATCTCACACATCTACTTGTACTGCCAAGGTTTCAGCTTTGTACTTTTACATACATTTTTTCTGCCTCGTCATGTTAATATGGTGTGTGAACGTTCAAAAATCAGCCGAAACATCTGATAGAAACGTCAGTACGCAGGATAGGTGCTTCTAATTCAGTTATTTGTTAGAAATCAACTGCAGCCAAAACATTTTTAAGAGCTAGATTGAGAAAAGTAAATATTTTCTTTTTTCACCATCTTTGACCCAGGTGGGGTGATTTCGTAAATGCACAATGGTGTGATGATCCTTGGCAAAGCCTGCTTAGAGCAAATTTATTAGGGACTAATGAAGTTGCTTGCGCAACAACTTTGGTGTTTTTTTTTTGGGGAGACCCAGTGGATACATTGCTGCACCCCCTTCCCCCCTTCCATATCCCCAATAGGCACAGACATGCAAGAGGCAAATCTGAGTAGTAAAAAGTGAATCTGGAATTTACTGCCCATAGTCTGCCCTGTCTAACATGTTTCATCCATTTCTGGGCTTAAATATTGAGAACAATTTAGCCTGTAGAAGGCCTTAGATGTGGATATATATCACTAAGGCCTAGGTATAGACGCTTCAATATATTTAGTTCAGCCAGCGCAGAACTAAATATATTGAATTGGATTCCCACTGGAGCCCCCCGTTGCCTGCATTTTATTCTGACATGCAGCCAGCGGCCACTGTCAGCATACCAGCAAGGATCCAATATGCTGTGCGGCCCCATTGACAAAGGTTTTTAAACATGCTCCTTTAATCAGCTGATCGAAAAAAAGTATGATTACTTTCTATGCCGATATTCTATGCATCTATACCAGCTTTAAGAAAGATGGGTAGGAGAGAATTTCTTTTTACTTGTTTAGTCAACACTGACAACTTTGTCTGTGACCATTAGTCCCTATTTGCACCTAGGTGTTCAAAGCTTTGGCTTACAAAATGCTGAACACAAGGTATCCCTTTGTTTTCTATTTCCCCTGTTCACACATGAGCATTCTGATGGCTTTAGCAAAATACCTGTCCCTGGAAAAGTACGAGACACTTTTCTGCAGATTTCTGTGTTTTTGCCCCCATTGACTTCAATAGAAATGGTTATGGCACAATCATTTCTTGCATAAGAATCCACCCTCCTCCTCTGTCCAATCTGAAAACTCACGTCAAAACACTAATGAAAATGCCTCAAAACAGACCTCAAACATTCAAAAGTGACTGACAAAAATACTTGAAAGAAAACCTTAACACACTGTTGCCTAGGTGTGAACTGTGGCTTAGTGATGATTCAACCCACATAATCCATATTGTATCAGGTTTAGGAGGACTTCCCCTTGATTTTCTATTCCTAGTTATAGTCAGAGGATACTGATACTTGACTCAAGACTCAGTGAAAGACCAGAACCAATTTTCCGGCAAGGAAGTATGACATTGCCAAATATAGACACAAAGATATAGATCTTTGTCAGTCATCACCAAGTAGTCAAGGAGGGATAAACTTGGTAAACCCAGAGTTTACACCTGTCATGGTTACTGTTTGGCCTATATTGATGACATCCATATGAGACAATTCTGAGATCTTAGAACACATTGTCAGGTACATTTGACTTGTAGTTGACCTCCCTATTACCTGTAGCTGAGTTGCGTTAAGTGGTTTGTTCATCCCTCAAGACTTGTATGGAAAAGCAAGTCTCCCTAAAATGGGAATGGTAACTATCTATGGACATCAGCTTGGTACCCTTTCCTCTACTTTTAAAAGCCACTAATGTGAATTGCAATATACAGCAGTAGTATAATTTTTACACCGCAAAGCAGCATTCTGGATATGGAATAAACGGCATTACATGTAACCTTTTTTTTTGTACAGCTTAGCTGAGTCACAAAAACATCTCTGCCTGGAGCTCTTCTTTAAATCTCTTTGCTACTGAAAAATGTAACGGCTTGCTGGCAGTAAGCTCATCTACAGCACATTGAAATCCATGTGCAGCTAATGTTATGATGGAGAGTAATAATTAAAATCTCAGTAGTAGAGACATTTAATTGCCATTGTTGTTCTAGGCTACAACTCCATACCCTGCTTGAACCTTCAAACTAATCCTAGTTCCTCAACCCAAATCTAAACCCATAAAATGATCCTATCTAAGAGAAAAATTGACTAGACTAGATTAAAAGACTAGAATTACCCATATGAGCAAATGCACCAGCTCACACTTGTCTTACTGACCAATTTTTCAGTGTGCATTTCTGAGTTATGTATGCAATTATAGATCATTAGAGAGCTGGAAACTTCTGTCATCAACAAAATGTTTCCAACTGCCACAGACCGTTCTAAAAAAAAGCCACTACTAGATGCGCAATGAAAAAAATGTAATGTTATTTTCCCAGAAAAGCAGCTGAAACATTTCTAACATACTGCAAATATTTCATACATAAAAAGGGAAAGTAGTGACTGTCTGGCTTATGTAACACAATGTCTATCAGCTTCTTGTGTAAACAGGAAAGCCTTTTGTCTGTTTTTAAAGATTACTATAATAGGGGCATCTCTGACTCCATGCCAAACCTCTCAATCCATAAAATGTGTACCCAACGCCAGCAACCTTTTGGTTCTGGAAAGATAGAACACACTTAAAATTTTTAAACAATAACACAATAAATTTTGAAAAAAGAACATTTTCTAAATTCTGTTATAAAAAAAATATCCAGTAAATTCAAATCTCTTCATGAATTTAGGTCAAAATGTAATCTTCTACATGCCTTAAAAAAAAATCCCAATAATTGTATATTGCTTTGTGTGAAAGATATAGCATCTACAAACTATGGTATATATACTGGAAATTACACAGTTATTTCACACCTGTACCAGTAATGGCAGTGATCAGCGGTTAATTAGTGTGACTGTGATAGTGTGTTGGGACTGAAGCCACATGATACTGACTAACACTATTTTTAATTTTTACTGGCAATAATACAGAGACCAGTAACAAAATGTCACTATATTATTGACACTGCTGAGTAATGAGTGATCAGGAAGGCAATTAAGGAGTTAATAGTGTTGTGTGTGTATATATACTGTTTTTTAGTTTGCAGATTTGAATGGGATCCTTTAGCTGATATAATCTCTTAATAGGAGCTGATATCAATTAAAAAATCCTATTTAGATCTGTATATATATATGTTTACATACATTTGCAGATCTTTATATCATGTTCTCACCAGCGGTGGCTGTTTGCAAGCTGGAGCCAAAAGTGAGAACGGTCTTTGCTCTCATGAAACAAAGCTAAAACCCTGCAGGCTGAACAGTGTACATATATGTTGTTTATGGAGCAGGACTGCCACCATGTATTCCTTAGTGTGCTTTTCCACATTTGCAAATTTCGCATTTGCGCAGATTCAAATGTGAAATTTGCCTCTAAATCAACTCAATGGGGCACATAAATATGTTGCTTTTAAAAGCAAAAGTAGGCATCGCCGTGATTCCCACCTTCGCTCCGCACTCTATCTGCGAAAGCTGGAATCCCTGCGATTCCCGCTTTCGCTTTGCATTGGCGGCAATGAAAAAACGAGCAAGGTTTGAAAAGTGCTTGAAACCTCTGGCGTATTCCGCAGCAGAATTCGTGGCCGATTGGATTCATGTAAATTGCTGCAGCGGGAATGTGCATGAATCTGAGCACAAAAATACTGCACAGAAATTCTGCACCACGTCTGTGGAAAAGCAATCTTATATGGCGGTCCAGAATAGGTCAAAGAAGAGTGATCTACCATGTCGCATTGACAGGCACCTGTCAATTACGATCAGTGGGGTAACCATGCACGGATAACATTGTTGTGACATCGGTGTCCATCCATTTTTCTCCTCTATCTTGCAGTTTAAGACAAAACTGAACTTACTGGAAGAGAGTTAGCTATATATTGGGAGTCAGATGATAGTGGTCCGTTTACATCAGTTTGCCTCTGATCCATCACAATCAGGTCTGCCAACATGGACCTGAATAGAGTTAGGGGTAAATGGACGTAAACGAACGCGTGTCTGTTTAGATCTGGCTGGTTGTAGACTAACATTGGACATCCGATCAGATCCACCTGAAAAACTTCCTGGTGGAACCTGATTGGAGCCCCTGTCTGAAAAGGGCCTAAAGAAGGACTTGGTATGCATAAAGTAGGTAAGATAAGAGCATTGAACTATATAGCTGTGCTTTTCTTAGTTGCAAGATAACTTTAAAGACAAATGATAAATAGTGTTAGTATAAATAGGTGATCTGATGCTACGGCAAATTTTTCACTTAGAGACATTGTTATTGGAATACATGGAGCCTAAGGTCAGTATCTCTTGAAATACAGTATCTCTTACCAATACTGCTTCTGTTGAATGACGTCTTCATTCTCTTCCAGAACTAGAAGCTCTAGAAGGAGTTTCAGCATCTAAGGGCCCATTCACACCAGGGCAACGTGCCGCTCGATTCGTCACCCAAACGGCAATCCTCATTATTGTCAATGGGGACTGTTCACACCAGGGAGACTTGTCTCTTCTCCTGGATCCATTGTTGGGCAGAAGTCACACTACTACCTCCCTTCAGGTCTCGGGGAAAACCTGTCCCCCATACAAGTTTATGTTGTAAGCAGCAACACTTGTACATTGCTCCGAAAAACACTGGCAGCGGTAGCCATCAGGAAATCTTGCCACACACAGCACAACAATCGCACTGTGTGCAGTGTGAGTGAAACCTGATACTTCTGGATGTACCAGATAGCTCTGTCTCCCTGGTGTGTACAATGGTTCCACCTACTAGCTGCGTCTTCACTACAATGGTCCTACACTACACCTTATGATTTTTGCTGTACTTCAGCACTTTTGTTGGTCTTCAGTAGAGCTTTCTGAGAGTGCAGTTGCAAAGATTTCACCAAGCCGCCCACCAACTCATTTTTTTTTACTCACGTGTTTCTGATCCTGTGGGGTTTAATTTAGTGAAGAACATGAACTTTAAATGTCTTTGAAGGTTCTCATTCATCCAGGTCATGGAATATCTGTAAAAACTAAATCATAGTAACTGGCCCTGCTGTATATTTCATGAAGACATTTCACTGGTTATCTTTCTCAAGAAAGTTGGTCGAATAGCCAGTGAAATGTGTTCATGAAAAATATGGCAAGTCCAGTTGCTCTGATTTAGTTTTTACAGTTATGAATGTTAAAGAGCAGCTCCACCAAGAAATGTCTCAAGGTGCAGTCTGTGTTTTCTATTATTGAGATATCTACTCCCTTCCCGTTTCCTCACTGCAAAATGAAGTTAAAGGAAGTTGTCAGCAGTAAGAAACCCCATTTTTAAAGAGTGGTGAGGATTTGGAACCTCTGTCATATTGTTGTTACATTTACTTAATTCAGTAGTTTACTTATTTGTTCTGGGAGTTATTAGAACAGGGATCCACCACACTGCTTACTGGACACCCCTATAGGTATGCTGAATGCAAATGATGACAACAGTTGCCACCGTCAGTTGTAGTCTCAAACACTTCAAAAGTCATCTGCACACCAAAATAGTGAATAAATGTGAAATGCTTATGGCACTTCCATCATAGAGAGATGTTTTGGGGCCGTGCAAGGAACCCCTCCATCAGGTACCCTAAGTGTGCCTTTTGTGGCCCCAAAATGTTGCTCTATGATGGAAGATCAATAAACACTTGAACTGTTTGTTGGATTTAGTTATGCTTTAGACTTCATATGGGTGTATTTCCCTGTGTGGGAGTCACAAGTGGCAAATATACCGTAGCTGGAAATAGAAAGCAATGGCTTTAGATGGGTATACGTTGCTATCGTGCTTACAGGATAAAACTCTGGACAGACAATCAGGTACATGATCCTTTAATGATTTCTGTGTTCCTGCTGGTGAGACCGCCATGTCTTGACATTACAAAGAATGTAGCTGGGCTTTAAAGCTCTATGGTATTAATATTTAGATACTATTTTTCCAGGAAACATTAGTATGCTAAGTGAGATAATATTTGAGTAAAAATGCTAAAGGTTTTTTCTTAAAGAATATTGATACCTCTTTTCCCCCTAGTGACGTCTAACAATTTCCTAATATCAACAGTAGTATTTGTAAGAGAAAAAGCAGAAAACAGTATGATGCCTGGCTCCCCGCCATAGCATTAACTGCTCTGCTCATTATTTGTCAAAGACAGTAATTGATTGTAAGATCACAAGCAGCAACTCTTTCATTTCTTATTTCTGCAGGCTGTTTGTTCTGTCTCTCAGGATGTTCCTGACTTTAGGACAAGAGATTCTGACTTATTCAGAAGTTTACTACACATTCCTCCATTTAGGTATATATTTGGATTATTTCTTTCTAATAGGCTACTGACATCCTCCCAAACCTAGTACAGTAAAGCCTCCGTTTTACGTTTTACACAAAACAGGTTCAATTTTGGACTGTCTTTAAGTATCTTCACTTTACTTTTCAAAGACGTGTGTGTGTCCTGTGTACTTACCATGCTGCATGCGTATATTTTGTGAATGCTCAATGGGAATTTTTTAACATTGTGCAATTAATTACATTTTAAGAGCCATTAAATTGGCTCCCAGCTTTTTTGAAGTTATACTTGACCTTTTTTTTATCTTGGTTATACTTGACTTTGTTGCATACCCACTGCTGTTCAGGCATCTGCTGGGAGCCTCAGGTGTCCAACTAAAGGAAGACAATTTTCTAAATGGATCTAGGTCATCAGATAAAAGTCCACTAACAACTTTACTGCAGTGACCATAAAGCAGGTTGTCAAATATCTAGCACGTTTTTAGTTGACAAAACATGGATAGCAATAATACATAGGCCTTGTGGCCTGGGCTGCCACAAGGAAAACAGACAATCAAAATGAAAACAGGACATCCTGCAGGACAGGGCTACTTGGTGGGTGTCCTGTAGTCATGAAATAAGACAGGCTGAACCTTCTTAATGCACACCAAGAAGATCACAGTTATCATCCTTTGATCACAGTTATCATCCTTTGATTGGAGGATAGACAGATGAAAACAGGATCCATATCTGTAATATGGGAAGTACTACAACTTCTATGAATAGAGATAGAAGAGCGGGTTAGATACACAAATGGCTGTAGGTTGACTGCTAAAAAATGAAGTTCCTAGGAGGTTTTTGTTTCCTGCTGGAATTGAAATAGGATTTCATCTAAGGACAGCTTGTGGAACAATTGGACGCTAATTGTTCAAGGATATACTTGCGCTTGATGACCATTATAATATGTGGTCATTCTTTCTATAATTCGTTGAGTTGAGTCATTTTAGGCTTATTTTGGTGGCGGTAAAACAGCTGGTAACATTGGACTTGAGACATCTATTCATTTTGTGAGTGATTCTATGAACTGGTTTATAAACGCAAGGAAAAATTGATATATGGATTTATTCATATGCACAAATACCCATAAGATTGTCTGATTGAGTTTTTTTGACATAAACTTCTTCTTTGGATACAATCTATAGGACTTTAATACCTACATGATTTTCTTATCCATTTTTAGATACATATATTTACTGTATGGTATAAGACACTTTTTATATATCACCCATATGTTTATATTTCACGGGGTGAATTAATTTTATTACTGAGTTAGATTTATCTAAAGTTCACTGAGAGATTATACATGTATACACTTTTTCTCACT
>JAEOBE010298388.1:0-10436 GCA_022657655.1 Phrynoglossus myanhessei | reverse complement strand
TTTTTTTTGACTCGGGTATAAGTCGAGTCGCGTTTTTTGACCCAAATTCTGGGTCAAAAACCTCAACTTATACCCGAGTATATACGGTATGTTATATGTATATTGGTGTACCCAAGTATCATTACAGGGATACCCTAATTTGCACTTATACATATAATTCATTTCTACAATTTCGGTAGCTCAGTCGTCCCAGCTCCTTTCTGAAAATCGCGTGACTGTAGCATGATTTTCAGAAGGGGGTGTGTTATCTGAGGACCAATCGGATCTTCCGATACTAATCGAAATATGCCAAAATGTTGCAATTTCGAATAGCGGTGTGAACTGAACCGTGCAAGTCAATGATGATATTGATGTACCCAAGTCTCATCACAGGGATACCCTAATTTGCACTTATAATTAATTTCTACAAAGAATTGCCTTTGGAGTTTTCTGTTCTTCTAGAAGAGATATTTGTTGCATATGCGAAGATGGTGGCTATAAGCCTTTAATCGGATGTTTACAGCCGTTTAACTTTTCTTTTAAACCATTAAATAATGAATATGCATTCATTTTTTACCCATATGTCTGTTGTTTTTTTTTACTTTGGCTATTAAGTTGAACAGCAAAATGTTAAATGGGAGCTATTTGTTGTAGGTATAGGGCTATAAAAAAAGATTTGCTTTCATTCTGTAATGAATGTAATTTGACTGTATTATCATTAAGTAAGCTACAGTAGGAGTTATTCATAGGTCCTCTGCACCTGGATAGTCTACAAACTAGTTGTCCCCAATGACAAGGCCACCCAGATGAAATCTCCCCGTCCCCCAAGTAGTTTCCCTGTAGAGATATATATGTTATTACTTATAGTTTTATGAGAAAAGGAGATTTAGTAAGCAGATGAATATGAATATTCATATATATTATACAGTATTGTATGTATTCACTCTACAATGATAATTGCTATGATAAAGATAACGTTACAAATAAATGCTAATGAGCTATACGTATACATAGATATCAGCATACAATAGAAAGAAACAAACAGCATACTTAGGTATCTTCACATCAACAACAAAACGAAAGCAGTGACAGGGATTATTAATGTTTGCAGGATTTAGTCTGAAGACAATACGGATAAGAACACTTACTAAATGAGCTTTCTAAAGCAGCAAGGATGTATCATTGTGAATCCGAACATATTCATTTTCCAAACTGGTGATGGACAAATCCAGGGTCCGTTGAACTTGGATTTGTTAAATCCAGTCTGATTTTGCTGTGGATTTGGATTTTCCAAATCCTCGCTGGGCTGTGATATATTGTTTATATATTAGTGAGCCGTACCCCGAAAGGACACTGGCTAAAGGACATTTATTTAATTTAGATAAAGGAAAATAACACATAATCTGGTTTTATTGTAACCTTTCAGTATATTATAAAAAAAATGCTTTATGTATATTTAAAAAGAAAAAAAAATGATATAGCTGGTATTTATGGATAAATAAAACAGCAACACTAAGATATAAACCTTTACACTTCTTCAGCCTGGGTACTTGCAATATAGCGATGGACACATCTGATCAACAAGGATTCAGTGTATCTTGTGCAAAATACGACAAAACTTAGAGGACAATCCAAATGAAGTCTATTAGGGGGAACAATGTTGTCAAAACTGACAAGTTTAAGGCCCCATTCATACCGGTGTGATCGCGACAATCGCACAATTTGCGGTAGCTCAGTCGTCCCAGCTCCTTTCTGAAAATCGTGTGATTGTAGCATGATTTTCAGAAGGGGGTTTGTTATCTGATGACCAATCAGATCTTCTGATACTAATCAAAATATACGAGAATGTCGCAATTTTAGAATGGCGGTGTGAACTGAGTCGTGCGATCTGAGCATCTTGCCATGCAAGTCAGTGGGTCCGGATTTCACAACTTGATGCAGTATATTTGGCTTAGTCACCAAAGATACTGCATGTAGCTGTGACCCACAGCCTGTGATCAGTCGTGTGCCTGAACAGGTCCTAAACCTTGCATTAGCAAGGTGCCCCACCGTGACTGATCCTGCAACCAATCACCAGCACTCCAGTATTTCAATGAAGAAAAAAATTTTTTATTCACAAAGCATCAATTGCAACGTTTCGGGATCACAGAGGGCTCCCCTTCATCAGGCAAAACATTGATTTTGTATCATTCTTTTGCCTGATGAAGGGGATCCCACTGTGGCCCTGAAACGTTGCAATTGATGCTTTGTGAATAAAAACTTTTTTTCTTCATTGAAATTTTGGAGTGCTAGCGATACTTCTCCTGGTTCAGCTGTTGAACGGCGCCATCCGTTCCATCGCCAAAGGCACCCTACCTTTGGGACTTATACGGTCAGGAGTGCGGTGGAATCTTCTTTCTTGATCATGCAAGCAGTCGCATGATCGGTTGTAGCAGTCTGAACGGGCCCTTAGAGATGATAGGAAAGCTATTGTCAAAAAGGCATGGGAAGGTAGATACCATCGTGACACAGGGAACAATCAATACAAAAAAGTTTTACAAAATAACATACAGCAGGTACAGGGTATTTTCATGTGGCTGTGAGGGCAAACATGAAAATACACACATTATTTAAATAATATGTTTTAGTGATGGGCTGAACATACCTGTGTTTGGTTTGCACTTGTGAATGGAGGAGGAGCATGTTCTTGAACTCTGAACTCAGTGCAAGTCTTTGTTGGGTTTTTCACTAGCTTTCAGCTCAATTCTACTCTGCCTCCCTGTATTTGCCTGTCTGCTGTCCAGCACTTTTTGGAGATTTAAACTCAGGTATGTGGTGTCCAGGGTCAAGGCTCTATCCCCTCAGCTACTTTGCCTGCCTTCTAACATTAGTGTGTTCTTTGTCCGTTAATGTGATCACTGAAGCCTTCCAAATTAAACAGAAGAACCGAGATGGGGAACTTGTAATGTAAGAACATCTCACACCAAAAGCAGATGCCTTACTCACTACAGTAGCAGAGCTGTGTTCCAGCTTGTGCTAAAACAGTCGGCTATAAAATCTAAAAAAGTGGCCACCCGCTTCTTGCTCTTAGGCAGAGCCCAGCTGTGATTTCTTTAATCACTAATTTTGTGGCATGGCGTTCAGCGGCCTAATCGCTGCCAAACACCCTGAAAAGTTTGTGTTTGCCGACCAGGCGAGCATACAAAGTTTGAGTCAAACTTAAGTTTGACTTCAACCAAATACTCATCTGTAATTATGTTTAGAGGATTCCTTAACCTCGATGTAGATAAATTGCTGTCCGGAAGCTGCAGCTCAGCAGCCTTCTTGAGATGGCCTCACTTACTCCTGCTGCCACGCACACCCTGGCGTGGGCTCCAATAAAAGAAAATTGAACTTGCTGTCCATAGGACATTCCTGATTTTTTGTTGTTATCTCCTGAAGACAAGATGTGTAGAGAACGCTAACAGCATTCATTTAACATCACTATGTATATACTCTCAGAAAGGTACCCATAAGTTGGTTTTATTATCATTGTGTTTTCAACTTTATATGTAATACAATTTAGTTATTTTATCTTACGCCTGTGGTTGTATATAAGTTTTGAGTGATTGGTGGTGCATTCAAAGCCCTTTATTTACTTTTCCGTATTTGCATCTGTATACCTTGGGGTGGGACTAGGGTCCCCTACATTGGGAGGATTGATATGAGGATGATAATGTGCAGGATAAGAGAGGTAAAGGGTTAATATACAAGTGCTACAGAAATAGCAATAAAATCAGAATGGGGTGAAACCCACAATCAATTACAAGCCCTTGCTATCAATCATCTACCCCTGCTGATCCCTTTATTCACAAATGTTCATTGATAAATATTCACTTTTGCCTCTGTTGTAAGAGGAAGGTAAAGACTCCTAGATGCAAACATTGGAGTGTTTATATTTGTGGTCGCTGTAATTACTCATCACAGTAATTACAAGGCACATAGCGAATCAGGTCTGTACATTGTTCTTGTGATCTGAGCCATCATCAGATCATCATAGCCATACATTGCCACAGTGGGTACTTATGCCTTATTTTAGCACTAAACAGCACTTCAGATATAAATGACTAAATGATCCTATAAAAAGAACAAAAAGAGTGGTGTCTCTTAGTGCAATATTGTTTAATCAAACCAGTAGGTAAAGGCTATAAGTAAGGTATTCACATGTACAAATCACACAATAAAAAGTGTGATTTACCAACCAATAAAAAGTGTAATACCAACTAGTCATATCAATTGCGAGTCATGAATAGCACCACTGCAGGAGCTATGGAACAGATCTCAGGTCCCCAATGCAGATAACACGTTTCAAGGTCTTGGTATGCTGTCTTCTTCAGAGTGTCTGAGGTGACTGCTTGGTATTCTATTGTCTACGTATTCACACTTTTTATTGTGAGATTTTTATTATAAGTTATTATTAAGTTAAGTTATTATATTCTACTTATTATTGTCCTCTCTGGGAAACCTCTTCATTAAGGGCAGAGTTATGGGTATCAAAATAAAATTGAAAGAATCCAACAGTTCCATGGCATCCAGAGAAGGATACAACACACCAGGAAATGCTGGATTCCTCTGTTTTTTGTTTCTGTTTGTCCAGAGGAGGCAATAGTAAGCAGAATTTAAGCATTTTACAGTTACTTTTTTGCTAAAATAAATATGTTATAAAAATGCCTCCCTGCAAAAATTAATACTTTTTCTACCAGCCTCTGTATTAGTGAACAGAAAGCATCACATTAAGGGCCAGTTCCCACTGCTGCGATGTTTGGGCGGAAACTCCGCGGGAACATTGCAGCTCAATACAATCCTATGGTGGCGTTTTTTTAGCTGCCACCATGAACTTCATACGAAGGTCCATGCGAAGGTGCTCAGTGCCCTGCACTATTTCTGTGAAGATCGCCCGTGGTCTCGGGCCAAATCAATGGCCCCAACCACGGGCGGTCTCTGCGGTGCCACTGCACATTGCCATGATGTCTGGACGAACATCATGGCAGTGGGAATGGCCCTTAGACCCTTCAGAATCCAACAGCCCCAGAAATAACAGATTCTAGTTCCACTGATATGCTTTGTAGTTTTATTTATCCACCACTGTCTTGTCTTCCTTGAATACCAGCAAAATGGGCTATTAGAGGGGACTCTCTTCTCTTTAGTTTATTACAAAGTCCTGTTTGTGGATTTGTAAAAGTAAATCTGCCACAAAAAATGAATATTGAAATAGAACCTAAGCAGTTCAAACATTCAGAAGACCCAAAAAAAGAGCAATCAGAATAATATGCAGATCGTAACTTTCTGTTGATACCTCTGCGGATTTTCTACTTGTCTTTAAGCCAAGCCTTCACATAAGAATACTTAGGCCAGATTCAGCTTTGCATTTTGGTAACTTGTGCATTATGGTCCAGCTTACCGCAATGTACAATGTGTTGCAGGACAATTCATTTTGATTGTCTCCCTAATGCCTTAAGGCCACACAGCTGCATGATAGCATATTGCAATGTACAGCAATACATGTTAGTGTGCTGTGTCAGCATAAAATTGCCATGTGCAATTTTAGGCATCTTCGGGTGTGTTGGTGGTGCATTTATTTTGAATTAACTTTTCAAACATGATGCATGTTAATGTCAAAACATGTTAATACACCACAAAGAAATACATGAACCCTTGTAGGAAAGTCTGGGAGGCTGAAGGGTGTGTTGGACATAGAATAAAACAAAGGAGGTTTGTTTCTCCATAGCTTCTCCATAGGGGAGTACAAAAAAAACCCACCTCCTATGGTATTACATAAGTCAACTAGAATAATGGCCCCGAAGATAGTCATTGATGCACCCATATGGACTTCCACTAAACCTTGCTTACGTGTTTTTCCGTGTTTGGAGTCTTCTATGAGGAAGGGGATAATCTTGCCCTAGAAACGTGTAAGCAAGGCTTAGCAGAGGTCCATCTGAGTGCATCCCGCACCATCTCCAAGGCCATCAGTCTGGTTGAACTATGCAATACCATAGGAGGTTTTATGCTCCTCTATGGGGAATCTGTGACTATATCTCCTTTATTTTATTTTAATTTCAATAAACTGTTACACTAGGGGAAGGTGCCTTTGTTGTCATCTTGTTTGTAGTAACTTTGACACTTGACTGCTGTGTTATGTGGAGGCAGCCCCTTTCATGTGACAGCATTCTAGGATATACAGAAGGCACCATTCTGTGGTGTATGCAGATTGGTTGAAGGGAGTGTGTTAATTTTTTACATCGTTAAGGGAAATCATGATGATCTCTACTTATGACTTTTATCTTCAGATTCTCAAGTTAAATTTCCCAGGTTTACATCACAAAAAAGGAGTCCTGAACTGACCAAGAGAGGAGCCCCACACAGAAAAGTGCAAATCAGGGGTAGGCAAACTCTGTCCCACCAGCCGTGTTGAAACTACAAATCCTGGCATGCCTCTGCCCCTGGGAGTCATGCTAGTAGCTATCAAACTCTTGCAGTGCATCATGGGAATTGTAGTTGCACTAAGCTGGAAGTCTGTAGTTTGCTTACTCCTGGTGTAAATGGCTGCAACAAATTTAATTAACAAACTGCCTTGCTGAAGTTGTGTTTTTACTGGATAAACCTTTATTACAGAAAAAGTTAATTCAAACAACATTGTTGTAGTAATGTGCCCTTTAACCAGTTCCTGCTGTGACAATAGCTGATTAACAGCCATTCGGCTGCACCTTCAGGCAAAAGGACATAGTGCTACACCCTTTGCCTGCCAGCTGACAAGGGGCTTGTGATTGCTTGTCTGCCGCAGGTCCATCCTGTGTTCAGACACAGGACATGCCAGGCTGGAGGCTACAGCCAATGATTTTAGTCTGTGCCCTGCATTTTTTATATGATCTGTGTCAGAACAGAGCAGATCAAGGTTTGTTTTATAAACAAAACAAGCCTAGATCTGTTTCTTTCTAAACCATCCTAAGATACTGTTACCTCCCTATTAACCTCTTAACTGTTCTTTGATCATCTGTCACTAAGCTATTATCAATGATATAGTGACAGTGTACATCGCTGACCACTACATTGTTGCCATTAGTAACATCCGATAGAGCTGGTGTCAGCCAGTGTCCTCCCCAGTTACTGTCACTTAACCTCTGTTAAACCCCTTGAAAACCACCCTGATTACCTGTGACTCAGTGGTGTCAGTAGTGTAGTGACAGAGTACGTTATTCGCTGATCACTATGTTATTGCAATGTTTGATAGTGTTAGTGTCCCCCCAGTTAGCATCACTTAGCAACAGCAATCCCTTAACCCCTTGGTAACCCCTTAATTTCCATCCTAAAAAACAATAATTTAGTACTGTCAATAATATAGTCACAGTGTACCTTATTACTGATCACAATACTGTTGCCATTAGCAACATCCAATATTAATAGTGTCAGACAGTGTCCCCCCCAGTTCCCATAACTTAGCATAAACCACTTCTTACCCTCCCCAATAACCTCTTGACCATTGTCCTGATAACATGTCACTCAGCAATATCAGTGCAGAGTAGTGCAGAGACAGTGTACATTATTCGCTGATAACTGAATTACATATTCAGCAGAAACTGTTATCCCCCCATTCACTGCCCAGCCTGGGTTCAGGTGGGAGCAGCCAATTTAACAATGCCCCTAGATTTTTTTTTTATCTGTTTTTCAGAAAAGACCTCCATAGTTTCACCAAACTAACTATAGGCCAAACTACTTTTTATGCACAATAATACATCACAGCCAATCCAAAGTCATACCTTGCCAGTCCATTCCAGTGGCAACCAGTCACAATTTCTGAATGTAAAACCTTTTTGGGCCTAATCATTCTCATGGGCAATATAAAAAAGAAGGAGTTGCAATCGTATTGGTACAAAAACCTAATTCAGCATGTGTTGCGATGATCAGGACTAGATATGAGGTGGTTTGCATTTATGCATTTCAATGACAACATCTTGTCCTCAGAGTGATCCTGAATATGATCAGCTCCAAAAAATTTGACCCCTCGAAAACTACCTATTTATGGGACCCTATTCACATATAGAAGCCCAAAATCCAATGACCACCTTCAGGCTTTCCAAGGCATAACCTACGCATTTGAGTTGATGACTACCTATCACAGTTTTGGAGGCCCTAAAAAGCCAGGGTAGTACAGACACCCCCAAATAACCCCTTTCTGGAAAGTAGACACTTTCCTAAGAAGCATGATGAGTATTTTGCATTTGTTACAAAGTGATGATATATGAAAAAAAAAAATAAACAATACATTTTTGTTTTCTTTCTTCATTTTAAAAGAAAAATCTGACCATGCCTGGGGCTGATGTGGTTAAACACTACAGATTTAGAAAGCAAATTTGAATTCCTACTCTTATCTAAAAAAGCTAGTGGACAGAGCAGCACAGAAAAGTTGGAGGAAATGGACTCTGTGTGGCTTTCCATAAAATCCTGGGTATGGAAATCTTGCAGCTATATATCAGCGGTGACAGGCAGGGTTATATACTGTATATTTAAGAGCAGTATGCTGTCAAACAGCTGTGTGGATGTTCAGAAACACCATAGACCTGTTCTTCTGCACCGTGGCATGAAGCTATACTATATACGACTGCACGGCTTTATTTAGAATTGTAAATATTTGCTTACTGTTCTCAGTTCTCCGATTTTTATTCCTGTAACCTTTTCCAGCACCCTAGATAAGGGAGTTAGTTGGTGGTCCTATTTCTGATCATTATTCTTCCTTTTTCTTGATTTAGTGATTCTTTATTGCTCATATTTCTGTCAGCTATATTCTCTGGTTAGGGATTTAATAGCAATAAAAAATTGTCACTATAATATGTTACCCAATTTATTCTCCTGCAAGTACTATATATCGTACAAGTTTAATCTCTGCTGACCGTTGACAAAGTTTGTGTAAAAAAAAACTACAAGAAAACTAGGAGTTACAGGAATTTTTCTGCTTTAAAGTTTCCTTGACACTTATACAGTGGTAAAAGTCATGTCTGCAGGTTGACCCATAAGTTCCGATTTGTAGAAAAGCCATTCAAGACACTACTTGGAAGCTTTCTTTATGGAAAAGTTGGGAAGGGCCCGTGACTTGTTAAAATATTAATCTTTGAAAGAATTTGAAGAGCAATTCCTGCGAACAAATTCAAACAATCAGTGAGCTACTAATGCTTTTTAGCAATCACTGAAGCTGCGATAAAAGTACTGCAGCAAGAATCAAGAGAGACTCACATGGTCAGTGGGAGGGCGCTTCCTCAGGCCTGAGCTATTAGTTGCTTCATTCATCACCAATCTCAGATATGTGCAACTAAATGGATATATGAGACATGGAGGACCTTAGCTCTTAGGAAAGACTAACTGAACCGAATTTCTTCCTTGAGAACAACAGCCAGTTAAGGGGTGCAAAATGGTCACCATTTACAAATACATAAAAGTGAACTTGTGCAAAAATATTCATTTTAAGGCCCTGCATGGGACAAGGGGGCACTCTTTGCATATGGAAGAATAGAGATTTAGCCTTCACATACAGAAAGGCTTCTTCATTGTAAGAGTGGTAAAAATATGGAAAAGGCTTCTTTAGGAACATGTTTTAACAGCTCAGTTAATTGTTTAAGTAGATTGTTTTAAAATAAATAGCTGAATGCATTCCAGAATTAACAGAACATAAGCAGATATTAACATGTATAAGTAGTAACAACAGAGATTGTTAATCCAAAGAATATCGAACTGCCTTAGAGGATCAGGAATATTTTTATTTTTCCCCTGTTCGAGCAAATTGGACTGTGCTTTAAAAGGATTTTTGTTCCCTTTCTCTAGAACAACTATGGGTATAGGATTCTGTTTATTTATCTCCTTTTGTACTGTTGGTTGGACTTTTTCTTTCCTTTTTTTAGCCTGAGTAACTATGTTCTGAAGACAGTGAATCTCAGTGACAATGATCAACTGACTAACTGACTGGCTGGGTATACACGCTGAGATAAACTTCGTTCAGAAAAAGCTGAATAACATTTATCTCATTGGTTTCCCAGCACAGATGCTTCAAGCATTGGTGCAGAAACCCCCCGCAGCGCTATTGTATTACGATGACCAGAGGCCACCATCATAATTCCAGCAAGGATTGGGCAGCCTATTGGCTGAGCGGTCCCATCAACAAAGGACGAATGAGCTGTTCCTTAGACCAAGCAGTTGAAGGAACGCCCATTCAGTAGCACCCGACAGTGCTACTAACGTATCAATCATTGTACTAATCCTGATGATCGATCAGAATTGGTACAATAATTGTAACGTCTATACCAGCTTACATAGAGTAAATCTCTACAGCGGGGACAGATACAGTAATGAAAAACCTAACATAGGGTCTACCCCTTTTACACACTGTCTCTTTGTAAACCAAATGTTATTGATGTCCTGTGTAAAGGAAGAGCACTGCAGTGAAATTAATTTTT
>JAEOBE010297617.1:0-12898 GCA_022657655.1 Phrynoglossus myanhessei | reverse complement strand
TCTGTTATATTTTAATAAATATTTTAGTACACCATTTGGTTCAGAATATTTTTTTTTCTTCTTTTCCTCCTCTAAAACTTAGTTGCATCTTGCGTGGTAATTCCCTTCCACAGTCAGTGGTATCAGTGGATAGCATTAATAAGTTCAAGAAGCGCTTAGATGAGTTTCCAAAGTCAATAAATTTGCAAAGATATGGCAACAATTAAAGGCACATAGAAACACATGTATATAGGCTGAACTTGATGGACCTGTGTTTTTTATCCAACCTTTCTTACTATGTAAACATGATTTAGCAGGGTAACAGACACATATTGTTTATAGCTGTCTTTATATGTATTGTATCTATTATTTTGTATGTATATGTATATTGTTTGAAAGGTAGAAACTGAGGACATTTAATTATTTCCCTGCACAATACAGGGAGGTGCATGTCTCTTAATGAAAGAAAGAAAGTCATGGTATCTTCTGCCATGGAATACCAAAACAGGGGTTTTCCAATCAAATCCCTTGTTAAAGACCGTATTAGGCACGTTCACACCCGGAGCAAATTGGAAATTGCGGCGGTGTGAACATTACCATTGCCCAACATTGGCAATGGTGTTGCAAAATTTGCAGCAATTTTATTTATGCTAAAAACACTGCGGATTTTGCATTGGTGTGAATGGGGCCTTACACTCCAAATTCCCTAGAGTTCTAAGATACTTTAAAGGAATACTGGAAAGGCCAATGCCATATAAGAAGAATAAGGTGAAGCTGAAGATTCTGTAGCTCCAGATGCTACAAAAAATCAACTGCTTGGATTTTCTATAGCCAGACATTTCAGTGACTGTAGTTCATTATTGTCTAGCAACAGCTTGTTTAAGACAGGGATTCTGTATCTGCTACAAAATCACCAGTATGAAATGGGCTTATATCTGTAATCTACAAAAATCAGTGTTTTAATAAATCAGTTATGGGAAAGTGAAGATCTTTCCCACAGAATCAAAAGCAAAAGGTTCATCATCCTGAATGAGAAACTACTCTTGGACATCCCAACTGCTTATGCATTACTCCATAGTAAAGTACAGTCTACAGTTTGCCTCAAATCTTATAAGTCAGTTGAAAAGGCAGTAATCTAATCTTAGAAGTCTGATATACAGTAAACTCCCCATTATCCAGCACCCATGGGGTCCGGTAGATGCTGGATAAATGTAGTTTGTGGTTGCTTGAAAATTACCATTAAAATAGGCCTAACTAATGCTATATCCCATACTAACTACCGTGCCATACCATAAATTCTGTATTGACTTGATATTAATATAGAAATACAGTACTGAAAAGCAAATTATGGCAAAATAAAGACAAACTTAATGTAACAGAGTGACATTGGTGGGCAAATGAGATCTATAGTATATACAATGCTATTTCCTCATATCTCATATTCTGCTTATTCAGTGGCGTAGCGTGGGTTGTCAGCGCCCGAAGCAAGGCACGTATTATGTGCCCCTCCCGCCACACTTCCATCAACCTGTGGACATGTGGCTGGGGGGGGGAGGGAGTGCTGCTTTCTGCCCACCATGGTACAGCACAAGGTCAGATCCAGAGTGAAGTTTTAGGGTGGGCACTATGTGTTCCTGATACGGAACAGTGGCACCTATAATCATGAAGTAATACCAGTGGCTATTTTGTAAATGGACATCCATGATACACATATGCATTACATTAGAAGCCCATTTCCAACATGTCCCCGCTTACATCTGTGCCCTTCCTTTCACGTCAGAGTTCCCCTATACATCTCTGCCCCATAACTTCAGAGTCCCCCTTCACATTTGTGTCTCCCCCTTAACAGTAGAGTCCCCCTTTACATCCATTTTCCCCCCCCTACATTCGTGACACCCCCCCCCCCCATAACATCAGACTCCCCCCTTTACACAGTCTTCACCCCCACCACCCTTTTAACATCAGAATTCCCCGTTACATAATCTGTGCCCTTTCACCTTTTTTTTTTTTGTTTTTTAACTCTTTATTCAATAGTTTAAAATTTGACATAGAGACAATAATGAGAAACAATAAACAATAACGGGGCCCTTGGGCTGAAACAGAAATAAGATCCGTATATGGGCATCAGTCATGGTCAACAAATAGAATTGTAAGGCCCAGAACATTACAATTCGCAGTGTTCATCATGACAATGGTAGAACTGCCGTAACAGATGAGATGAATCGTAATATTACTTTGTTCACAGTAGTAATAACATATAAAAACCTCAAATAGGTACCATTTAACAACTGACTGAAAATAAATGTTATTGAAAATGGTAATGAACGCAGTAATAGAAAGAAAGAAGATGAAGGTATACAATGGCAGCGCCAAATAAAAGAAAACAGTATCATATTAGCACAGGATGTATCTATCTCCTGACAGGCAGAACACTTCCTGATGAGAAAGTATCCTGATGGATAGAACACATGGCTATATCTTGAGGATCTCATATGGAAATATACCAATTCAGACTGCGCCAACAAGAACACAAGCGGTGGCTGGGTCTGGAAATTTTCCATTCCGACAGCTGCTGAAGTACCATCCACACTGTAGACCAGAAGGGTGACACTTTCGGGCACGACCAGAATACAAGTCCCCAACATGTAACTCACATCTCCAACATCTATTGGGCATATCGGGAGGTATTTTATGGAGCACTACTGGTGTCTTATACCACATTGAGAGCATTTTCATGTTAGACTCCTAAGCACCTGAGTGAGTGGAAGTGTGAAAGGCAAAATAAAATAACCTTTTAACTTGAGTGGAGGAAAGAGAAAAGGATAAATACCTTTCCCATCTGGACACATAAAAGGGTTTATGGTTGGGGCCTGGATCAAGCAAGTAGGGTGTGAGCATTCCACCTCGAAAGGTGAACGCTGGCTCCTTTGCTTCCTTTTATGATCGAACCTCCCCCATCCTTCTTTAACATCAGAGTCCCATTTACATGCGTGCCCTTTTCCCCTCTTTAATCTTTAGAGTCCCTTTTACGTGTGTGCCCTCCCTGGCCCCGATCCCTCTTTCATGTTAGAGTCCCGTTTGGATGTGTGCCCCCCCAACCCCGACTCACCTGCACTATATTCTTGACATGCAGGGAGGGAGAATGGGAGGAGGCTGCACAGGTATCTTAGCCGAATAAGGAAGGGGTGGAATTAGACATCAGCTGAGATGTAATTCCACCCCTCTTGACTCTAGCAATGTAATCCCCACACAGCATCCTCTAATTCTCCCTCCCTGTAGCCCAGAATCAGAACTGTCGTCCCTGCTGCCACTCTGATGGCAAGGCCATCCTGAAATGCAAAACAGGGTTGATCTATATGCTCACTCAGGCATTTTGTCCTTTGTGTTATCATTGTGGTCCTCTTTATGAATGACTTGTTGTGATACTTCTAAAGTCCCATATGTTGTAGTTGTTTATAGCCCACTCTTGTAGTATACCAGTTGGTGTGTGGAAGGTGCGTCTATACTGTTTTTAGTACAAGTTCACAAATGCCTACCAACAGCACACATGGCAGTATAACGAGTTCTATTGCAAGTAATAGGTATCAAAATAAATTAAAAATCACTGTATAGATAGCTAGTAAAAATATAATAAATAGATATGATAATATAACTTGATTCCCACAAGCTCTCACAGTGTGTGATGATAATTTAATAAATAAGATAAAATAACATTATTAACAAATCATTGTAAATACAACAAATATTAATCACAATAGTGTGAATATATCAAATTGATCAGTGAGTCCTAAATCAGAAATTAGTGAATAGTCCAAAAAGTGCAATAGTAAACCAATGAAATAAATCCATAAATTAAAAAAAATAATTGATCAATATTGTGTAAGTGTAGCCACGGTGCCCTCCACCCACACCTATAGGGGCTACACTCACCAGAAACTATTTTGATCCACACAAAAGGTCAGTGGAGGTAATATCTCTGGCAGTGAACAAAAAGTGACTACCTGCACTTTCTCCTTCCAAAATGTGTCCACAATCAAAAAAATCCTCTAAGATAAAAATGTGCATAATTCTAATAAATACTCACTTTTAAACTATGTGCACCCAATTATAGAAATATGCAATAAATTGAAACTTGTGTCTATAAAGATACCAAATTGTGTATCATTGAATTGCCTCTACGTATAATCCTAAGTGAATACACTTCAATAAAATATACCCCCCGCTTCTAATCGTGAAAACAGTGTCCAAAAGTCTCATAAATATCTTGAAGCAAATTCTAGTGCACAGTCTCACTCCTCTAGCTGCAATCCTGTGTGGTAATCCAAGTCCCATGTGTACTTGATTAATGTCACTTCAATGATCAGTGAAATTCCTCCCAATAGCCAACTTTAGTCACACACCCAGTGTCGGATAAATAAAAAGCCACTCAATAGAATAAAGTAATAGACCTGTCCGACTGGTCTAATAGCATGGATTTCTATGATAATCCTTATCTTCTCATAATGGTTCTCCTTTTATTCAATTAGCTGCCCTATATCCCCATAAAGCGCCTGCTCAGGTCAGCTTTTGCTCTTTGATCCTGTCTCCTCCTCCTCTCCGTATCAGAGCCGACGTGTATATGAGATCTGCTGCATGATGGTATCTACTTCCCCTACATAGCAACCTGTAAACAGCTCTAGAATGGAGATGCACCACTCCGGAGCTGTTTACAGGTTGCTATGTAGAAGCAGTAGCCATCAAGCAGCTACAGGGTACTATCCACTTAAAGAAGATTGGGGAAACATCTAATACCACTTCCTTGGAGTTATCATCTGGGGTTCTACACTCGGTGGAAGCTGATACTTCCAGAGATATTTCCTCCACATGTGCAGATTGACCTTTTGTGTGGGTCAAAAAAGTTTCTGGTGCGTGCAGCCCCTATAGGTGTTGGCGGAGGGCACTGTGGCTACAGTTACACACTATTGATCAATTATTAATTTTTTATTTATTTATTTCATTGGTTTACTGTTGCACTTTTTGGACTATTCACTAATTTCTGATTTGGGCCTCACTGATCAATTTGATATATTTACACTATTGTGATTAATATTTGTTGTATTTACAATGATTTGTTAATGTTATTTTATCTTATTTATTAATTTATCATCGCACACTGTGAGAGCTTGTGGAAATCACATTATATTATCATATGTATTTATTATATTATTGCTAGCTATCTATACAGTGATTTTTAATATATATTTATTGTATATTAGTGCGGGTTCTTTTTCCCTTATTTTACACACCTTAGTGCAGTGTCACCTGTAGCTTTTATACACCCATTGGATACATTTAATATTTAGTCCATAGCGTAACGTTTTCTTTTCTAAGTAATTGGTATCAGTTTATCAATGCTAGTGCACATTGCTGTCTTTTTCATACTTGGGAGAAGTTAAGGCATGAATTAACCTAATAGGATACACAAGTCCTGTCTATACTATTTACTATATTGTTATATTATCTGCTTTAAAAGTGATTGGTGCATTTCAGGGCTTGACAACAGTTAGCACAGGAAATATATATACTCCTTCTCCAGTTTTTGATTTTCTTTTATAATAATTTTAACATTTTTCAAAGGCACAAAGGTAACAACCAGTGAAAAAAGGTTTAACACTTTGTGATTTTCATATATTCTTATTGAAGATCGGACCTTACGCAAACCTTTTTTTTAAAATGTGAAGTTGAATGTGTACATTACCTGTAAGAATTCGATCTGTAATTGCAAAATGTTTTACTAACATTTTCTTTCTTTTCATAACTTTAACTCTAGATTGCATGTGCTGTGTTTGCTGCTCTTCTTCATTTTTTCTTCCTGGCGGCTTTTACCTGGATGTTCCTTGAAGGAGTTCAACTATACATCATGCTGGTTGAAGTCTTTGAGAGTGAAAATTCAAAAAGGAAATACTTCTATTTGATGGGCTATGGGATGCCCGCTCTTATTGTATCTGTGTCTGCAGCAGTAGATTATAAAAGTTATGGAACAGAGAAAGTGTAAGTGCTTAATGTAAACATGCAATATATTTTGATTCGTTAGTTGTTCACTTTAAACTCTAAATTTTGACAACATCTCTTAATCATTTGTGTGACTTTTCTGTTTGCTGAAGGGTAGGGATTAGAGTAGAACAGAGGTTTCTATCTTCAAGGGGGTAATTAATGTTTACGATTATAAAATTTACATTTAGGCATCATCTTAGGTTAAATTTATCCTAGACCATTATTTGCTGAATTCTGCCGAGTCACCAACTTTTGGTTTTTAGCATTTCTGGTAGTGAGATCTCCCTGCTGTTAATCCCTAGCTCTGCTACTTCCTTGGAATCATTGTTTTAATTAATAGAAAATACATATGCATTTCATTTATTTAACTTACCTGTACATACAGTGGGGAAAACAATTATTTGATCCCCTACAGATTTTGTAAGTTTGCTCACTTAAAAAGAAATGAAGGATCTATAATTTGTATCATAGGTGTATTTTAAATGATAGAGACAGAATATCAACCAAAAAAACACCCAATACAAATGTTATAAATTGAGTTGCAGCTGGAGTTCAGTGAGTAAAATAAGCACAGTGTCAGATCTCCAAGCAAAATTTGACTTAGTATTTGCTGGAGAAACCCTTGTCAGCAAGCAAAGAGGTAAGATGTTTTTTGTAGTTGGTTACCAGGTTTTTACACATCTGAGGGATTTTGGTCCACTCTTCTTTACAAATCTATAAATTCTCAAGGTTTCTTAGCTGTCACTTGGCAACTGGAAGTTTCAGCTCACTACATAGGACTAAGGTCTGGAGACTGGCTAAGCCACTCCATGGCATCAATGTGCTTCTTTTTGAGCCACTCCTTTGTTGCCTTGGCAGTGTGTTTTGGATCATTGTCATTCTGGAATACCCATGGATGACCCATGTTCATTGTTCTAGCTGAGGGAAGGTTTGAATCCAAAATTTAGCACTACATGGCCCCGTTCATTGGCTCCTCAATGCTGCAAAGTCAGCCTGTACCTGTTACAATATGATGTTTATGGGAACTCTCCATTAATGGATGTAAATCATTGTGTATATGTTTTTTTTTTAAGTTAGTGTGTGTAAATGTTGGTGAATTAGCTTGTCTCTTTGATTGAAATGTTGATGAATCTATACCAGGTCCAATCCTAGCACTAGTAGCGCTAGTGTAAGGAGTCGTTTTAAACACCAATCATAGTTCCTCTATGTAACCGTATGGAAGTAAAACCTATATAAGAGTTTTTTCTCTTCTTACTTACTATATCATTTATACCGCAATAGATGAAATCTTTTGATCCCTCTTTTTTCTGATTATTATCTTTAATCCATGAGGTGAAATCTTGCTTGGAGCTCTAGACCCAGGGTGATTGGTTATTTAGTATCTCTTCCCTTTTTCAAATAAATCACTCACAGTTTCCTTCATCTCACCAGTCGTCTTGCTGAAGTTCTTATAGCCCATTCCAGCCTTCTGCAGGTCTGCAATGTTTGAAAACGTTTTTAGAAAAAAATAATAATGTACCGGTACCATCCCATTTAACCTGTTAACTGATTATGAAATCAGGGCCCCAGGATATCTAGGGCCCCAAGGTTATCCCAGCTTGAGAAAGCTGCATACCAGAGTCTGCAGTATCAAGAGAACAAGGAAGCTGCAGTATCAAGAGAATCAGCGGTTCAAGGTACAAAGACTGTAGACAGGAGAATGGTCAGGCAAGTGAGGTTGGTTCGGTGCATAGGTAATCACAGGATCACAAACAGGAGCTGGAGCAGGTAACAGAGTACAGGGAGCTGATGACTTTTCAGCAAACTGAGCAAAGGCAATTGTCAGCTTTAAATAGGCTGTCCTTTATGACACTGTGAACGTGGGCACACACAAACTAACGTGCACACATCCGCTGTGTCTTCCTACACGTTCTCCTGCCAGCCATGTCAGGCTCACCATGAACACATGGCGACGGTGATTGGGTAAGTCCCTTACAAATCCTAGCCCTCTTATGTGACATTAAGTTCATCTGAGAGGATGGGGAAGAAAGATGGGCCTAAGGAGAAGGTTCCTGGAAGATCATACGGTCGCTGTAGCATCACAGATGTTTTGAGTACGACCCTGCTACCATTAGCAAGCTAAAACATTAACAGTGAACAATGAAACTTCAAATGTACAATATTCAGATAGATTGATAGTTGTATCTCATTGGATGTTCTCAGTGATACACTCAGGCAGCTCAAAGCCCTACAGAGAAGATGAACATTACTGACAATTCAAAAAGGACTGTGGGAGGGAGAGATGTCTGTATAAGTCCATGGCCTTGGGATGTCCACTGGGGGTTTGTTCTCCCTCTCAGCCATTACTTGTAGAAGAAGAAGGATTCATGAGTATGTACATCCCAAACATTATTCCGAACCTTAAACCCATTTTGAAACAAAGATGCCATTCTGAGTACATCTGTTTCTCACATTTTCCTTACTTGATTGTTACTGACTATTTAACCTACCGTGTGTGTACTCTGTACTTCCTGCAGCTATCCAAGCCAATCCAGAGGAATTACCCCATACATTCAGGATACTGGCCCATAGGGCAAACTTGATTGGTGGGTTTCCTTATCTTGGCAAGGCTTAGATACTACACTTAGTGAAAAGTCTTTCCTCAGCAGGAAGAGTCCTGCCCTGAGGAGATTCCATTTTCGCATTATCATACCTTGGGTGGGTGAGAAGTAAGATGTCTCATAACAGCATGTTCTCTTCATTTCCTGATAATATACCATTAACATGGTTCATATAGTTTACTAAAACTCTAACTTTATTAAAATAAATTTAATATATTTTTAGCTTCAGAAAAGACATCTGGAATGCTTAAAATTTAGTACAGCTAAGGCAAGAAGCACACTGGCCTGTAACCATGAGGCAAAAACGTGGAACTATCCAGTGCTTATTCACCAAAATATTCATGGCTGACCCAGATTAATGGCAAGTTCCATGAGTTGTTTCTGTTATCACAGTATACAATATCCATAGCAGATCATGATTCTTCCAGCATTCTGTTCTTTCTGGTAGTGCTCCTCAGTCGGTCCACCTCTGTTTGTCCCCTGGTGTACTCTGGCTGCAGAGAGCATAATCTCTTACTTACCACAAAATATTGTCAATGGCAGTCCACAGTGGCTCCACAATAGCTTGTTTGCTGCCTGACTAGTCTTTGCACTTCCTTTCCATACAGTTGTCCTTCGGTGTGGGTCTTTTCTTTTTCTACAAAACATTTTCTTATATATCTTACACAAAGCATAAGCCAGTATACTTACTAAGTTACCTTTTTTACAGCAAACAAGCAAATTATGCTAGCGGATCCACTTTGCAAGCATTACAAGCATTTCTGTTTTGGTTTTTTTTTTTTTTAATTTTGACCTAGGTCTCCTTTTCATAATATTTCTTCTCTCCAACTCAAAAAGCTCTCGGGTATTAATGGATAGCTGTTCATATTCCAACAAATACCAAACAATATCATAGTCCGACTACTGGCAGACTCTTCTTTTCTTGTCTTCCTTTTTTGTCTTTTTTATTTTCGTCGGCTCAGGCCCTTTCATGAGAGGGCAAATCAGGCTGTAAAAACGTTACACTTCTGACTGAAAACTTTTTTATCAAAAAGTAATAATGTACCATCCTGTTCAACCATTTCATAACCCAAGGGCCCCTTGGAGTGATGAAATGCATCATCTGTTCCAAACACACAGTTTATTTTGCTTAGACATATTTATAGACAGATAATCTTCATATTTCTATCAATGAGCTACATGTCATATACAATTCATTATTATTTACATAACATTTTTTTAAATCGGGGTCCCAGGATGTCTCAGGCCCCAAGGTTATCCCAGCTTGAGAAAGGACATTTTGTTTCTGAAACAGAAACTTTCAAGCTTGTCCCCAGCGTCACTTGACAGCTCATTGGTCTTGCCCATGGTGGTGAGGTTTGAATGTAAGAAAGAAAATCTGTGGACTTTTATACACATAACAAGTTGTTGTTAGGAGCACCTTTTTAAATTGACAGGACTAATCTATGTATCACATGAGCACATAGCCAGTCTGTGGGAGCCAGAATTATTGTTGGTTGGTACAGGGATCAAATATGTATTTTACTCACTGAACTGCAACTAAATTTATAGCATTTGTATCATGTGTTTTTTCTGCATTTTTGGTTGATATTCAATCGCTATCATATAAAATACACCTATGATAAAAATGATAGGTTCTTCATTTCTTTGTAAATGGGCAAAATCTGCAGGGGATCAAATAATTATTTTCCCCACTGTATAACCAAAGATTGTTATATAACTAGGTTTAATTGAAAAGGAGTTATGAATTCTAGAAATGTTTGTATACTATCTGCAAATAATCCCCCTAGAGAGCACAACAAAACCATGCAGATGCATTGTAACCTAACATACTGTATATATAATCCCTGCACTTGCATCTTAAAAACAATCCAAAATAAGCAGAATTTGGAAATTTCACACATCATCCATTTTAACAGTACTACAAGTTTTTTTAAGTATTGTTGTACATTTATTGTTTAGGCTTAATTATTCACTGCTATTGGGGTTAAAACACACAGTCCAAAAATTGATAGTTACATGGTTTAACAAAAACATATTTCCTCCTGTATAGAATTGTGGTTTGTTAAAGCACATATTTTCACACAGTAAAGTACAGTTTATTTACATGTGTTTACTACATATGTTTACTAAAGGGCATACAAGCAACATACTGGCTTCTCAAAATACAGTCATTTTGGGATGGATAGAATGTTTAGTGTAGTACAATACTTTAAACAGTAAAGTAATACATTTTAGCTGTATTATGGGGCTGAACAATTGCGGCTTCAAAAGAGAAGGCAGTTCCTGCGTATTAGATACAATGAGGTACATGAAGTATAAAAGCATGTCTTGTGGTCAAGGAAACATTTACTGTTAAAATAATGAACTGCAAAGAAAAACACAATTTAGCATAATTAACCCATAGAAAAAGCTTGAGTTTTCATGCTCGAAATCTTGCCTTCCAGAAAGATAATGTTCTTTTAGGCTGATTTAATTCCACAGGCTTTTATGCAGAATTAGACTGTGTGATATATGCAAAAAGTAGAAAAAGTATGTCACCTCATCAGCATCTGTACCAAAATTTAGTCTAATTCATAATTTGTAATGATTCTGGGAAATTGAAACTTCTGGTGTTTAAACTTCCCAAAAGGGATCTTTGAAATTTTGCTTGACATAAAGATATATTCTTTTTTTTTTTTTCTCCCACCATCATATGCAGCATATAATGTTTGCTTTGCAGGAGGCGTGTAGAGAATAACACTTATCTTAACTGCCTTGGCAGTAATTCCAAGTGTGACTCGGGGTTAAACTTACATGCCCGGAGCAGTAACTGTTTGTGACACTTGGGACAGCATATCTTCTACATCTGTGTTCCCTCGGCGTGATGGTCTTCCCATGGCATGGGGCGGGATCGGTGAGCGATACAAAAACGAAAACATAGTAAAACACAACACATACATTACATTGTAATAAAGTTTTGCATTACATTATCACATTATATCACCACAGTTTGTCCCTAGAGTTTTGTCTAGTGCACTTTTAGGGCCTGTTCACATTGCTGCAAATATTGCTGGCGAACTCTTGCAGCAGTATTCACGGCAACATCACGTTGGGGTGTGGTTCGTTCAGACTGCAGATTTGCAGACTGACTGTGGACTGTCAGAGTACAGATTTTCCTTGGTCAGTAAAGTTTTATACTCTTCAAAACAATGTACAACTTTGACATTCAAAAATACTCACATAATTAGACCCCCAGGGAGGTTAATCGACAGTCCTGGGTCTGCCAGCACTCTTGTTTGATTGTGCTCTGGCTCAGAACATGAGCTAGCCCTCAATGATATCAAGTGCAATCCAATAATAATGCTGGCCACTAGTCCTGCATAGTACATGATCACATCAGTGAAAGGTGAGGTTGTACAACTATAAAATGAGGGCAGCATTTGAGGACCGATCATCACTACTAAAACATATAAAAATGAAACATATAAAAGGAAGCCTTCAGGAATTTGTATCAAGGTAAGTATTCCCCTTGATTAGATCTCCCTAGACAAAATAAGCCATATATCTTGTATATGGTGAGTAATGCCAGAATGCCAGCATGGGTAATGACAGACTGATTTTATTTTTTGGGCCAGCTCCTGGCTTCAGTATCATGCAACCTGGGAAGAAAATATGTCTAGCAGTCAAACCAAAATGACCTTTTAATTTTCAGCTGTATTAATCATATCTTGTTTTTTGAGGTGAAGATTTGGTATCATCTTGTTTCTTCTCATTATGTTGTAATGAATTAGGTAGCATTACGTACATGATACATAAATCTTGTAATCATTTATTAAGAGATAGAGGGTCAGAAGAAAATCCGAGACAATTGGATTATACTGCTTCCTATACTGACAAACAAAAAGCTGTTAGCCAGTTATAATTCCTCCCACTCCCATCATGCTTCAATTTCTTTCTAGTGTCCTAGGATAATAAAGAAAATAAACCCCATTTACTTGACCTTTTTTTTCATATAAAGATATGTTTAAGATTCTTAGTTAACAGCAGAGTTAGAGGGGCTCCTATTGTAATTTTCTGGGTTGGCTAAACCCTGGCGAAACCATGGAGCTGTGTTTTCTGAGATTGTAATGAGGTATCAGAAAAATAAAATGAGGACTTGTTTGTCCTTTCCCTGATTTTACATGCAGAGAAAGGGAAACAAGAAACAAAAGAGAAAAGTACAGCAGCAGGTAAGGAGGCAGGAAAGGTACAGTATTGTTCAAAATAATAGCAGTACAATGTGACTAACCAGAACAATCCAGGTT
>JAEOBE010297599.1:0-11457 GCA_022657655.1 Phrynoglossus myanhessei | reverse complement strand
GCAGAGAAGTAGTGTGTGTGTGTGTGTGTTTAGAAAATGTGTTATGTCCAGTGTTGCAATCTGATTATTATTTTCTGTGAACTAGATATTGCACATCTGACATTGCATACAATGCAGCTTCCTTTGTGGCTTTTGTCATTAGCATACAGTTATATTAACGTAATGTTTGTTTCCAGGGGGAACTTATTACCTTTTACTACTACTGGAAGAAAACTCCTGAAGCAGCAAGCTCTCGTGCCCACCGCAGGCATCGGAGGCAGGCCGTCTTCCGGCGAATAAAAACTCGCACCGCCACCACCCCAGTAAACACTCCTTCCCGGCCTCCGTCGAGTGAATTCTGTGAGTGCACTTTTCACTCTAACTTGTGTCTGAAGATAACATTGAACAATTGAAATGTTCACACAATGCAATGTGACAAAACTGATGATGGGTAAATCTCAGAAATGCTTCTAGAAGATGCTTCAATTTTCGACTGAATTCAGTCGAAATCGATGGGTCTTTTCGTATATAAAAACGTTTGAATGTTGAGTCTGAACCATGGAAAGAAACTTTCTAAGTGAGCAAAGGCAAGAGGCAGCTGGCAGATTTCTTGAGATGTGTCCAGTTCGTTACGACTTCCCTTCAAACCATTATACTTGAGCTAGATAATATGCATTGCTCAAGTGTGTTTAGTTGTCTGGTATATGGTCATCCTATATACCACCCCTAGGCCAGTAGCACTTCAGGACTTAATGCCTTCTGCACTAACATCAAGGATAAAAGCCTTCCCTAAGAGTAGGTGATATAAATTTGCTTTCTGGTATATTTGAAATATTAAGCTATACAGGCAGTGGTTTCTTAGGGCTCCCCCAGAACACTGAATAGGGTTTTCAAGAGATAATGTCTGCCCAGTCATTCCAGGATGCATTATGGGTTATTTAATAAAATTGTATGGAGATCACTTCTGTCTAGTAGAGCTTCCAAGATCAAAGTTGCCTGATTCCACTAATAGCGGATCAGTAAACAATTATGTGGATAGACACTGCAACCTCTGTGGATAAAGCTAGGTGTAGACTCTTAGAATATTATCCCAATCCTGACCAATTGTCAGGATTTGGCCAATATTCTAAGCATTAGTAGCATCATCGGGGGCTACTGAAGGTGTATATTTGCGTTCAGCTGATCGAAGAAACAATCCTTTTGTAAATCCTCAATGGGACCACTCAGCCAATAGGCTGCACAATCCATGCCGGTATCATGATAGAGTCATAATACAAAGAAGCAGCAGGGGACTCCCCCACAGCCGCTCGAGACGTCTGTGTGCGGGAACCCGATTGAATATACCTCGTTCAGCAAAAGCTGAACGAGTTATATTGAAATGTCTATACCCAGCTTAACTCTTGGATGACCATTCTTGGAAAGGTGTGTGAATGTGAGAGGAATTGAGCTTTCTAAGGCTCTTTCTTGGGGTGTCTGTTCAGTGTCTGATCATGTGTACTCAACCTGAACAATCGTTTATGGAAAGATGCTTTTGAAGGAAAATCTTCTGACCACCTAATGTCTATGCCTAAGCTAACACTCACCAAGCAGCCGCCATTAGTCCACCTAGTCAGAGCTGTTGTAAGCTCAACGTTGATTGGTTAGCGCACGTTGTTGCTGTTTGTTCTGTGTCTAACGCAGCCTGGAAAAGGTAGTGCAGATGTGCACCTGGAAGTGAAGTATTAAGAGCAGTACATGCTGAATGATTCCTTGTAGAGTGTGAGGATGCTAGTTATCTCCTAAAACGTTAATTACGCTACATTAAGCTGTCATCCTGTTCATTTAAGTCCATTGCTCTTATTACTGGTTGAGGATTTAGGCAATTACTTCAGGTGAATGATTTTTACATAAGGAATCTGTTTAATAACAATTAGTAGAGCATTCCTTGCCTGCCAGGCAGTGACAGTTGAGACTGGGGAGAGATGACAGATACAGGTGTGATAAGCAGCTGTGTTTTCCTTACACCTTATCTAGGAGCTCACTGTGTGTCAGGGTCAGCCTGATTAGCACACATTCGATGAGCCGCCACTGTGCTTTATATAGATATTATACATGGTTGCTTGTGATTGTAAACTAAACGGTAATCAGGTATACTTGAGCAGCAGGTACATTGATTGTATCATTTAAAAACACAGCGCCACCTGGCTTCTGTACAGTAACCCTACAATCTTATATACAAAGAAAATTCCAAACTATTTTCTCATTATGACGGTCATTTATATAATGACAGTTTATACAGGCCTTTCCATACTGTACATTCAAGTCAGTCCCCGCCCTCAGAGCTTACAATCTAAGTTCCCTATCTTATATGCATACATGCACACCAGGGCCAATTTAGAAAGCAGGCAGCTAACCTTCCAGCATGTCCTCGGAGTGTGGGAGGACTCTTGTAGCTAGGACTGTAGTGGATTCTGTTTCTTTGAAAATATGAATTTCTATATAATGCTATCCATGGGGGACAGGAGAGTTTTGTACCACATAGATGCGTGTATGTGGCTATATACAAAATAAAGCTCAAAAAAAACAAAAACCCCATCACTGTGCACAAGACCTGTCTGCTTTCCTGCCTTTTACTTCTGTGCTTACTATTCAGGTCCTACAGATACTAACCTCATCCTAAGGCCTGTACTTGTGCTTGGCTCACCATGCTGCAGCCATGGGGCAATATTTGGGCTGACTAATGGCACTGAGCACTGTGTAGGGCAAGGAAGGGCATGCAATTGTGCACCAGTGAAGGCAACAGGGCAGGGTACTGTAGTAGATAATCGCTGTTAATGTGGACAAGTTTATATTAAAACATGTATTTCTTCTTCATTCTGTATGGTTTTTTTTTTTTAAATCTATTCCTAGTGGACCTGAGCTCAGCCAGCGAAGATGACTTTGACAGCGAGGACAGCGAGCAGGAATTGAAGGGTTATGCTTGTCGCCACTGCTTCACCACCAGTATGTAGTCTGTTTAAACCTTTCCAGCTACAGTTTGGATATTTCATATACACAGTGACTGCTGCTTATGTTCTTCTCTGACGCTGCTTATGTGCTCTTACTGCAGCTTCTAAGGACTGGCACCACGGGGGTCGGGAAAACATTCTACTTTGCACTGACTGCCGGATTCATTTTAAGAAGTACGGAGAGTTACCTCCTATTGAAAAGCCTGTGGACCCACCACCATTTATGTTTAAACCTGTTAAAGAGGAGGAAGATGGTCTGAACGGGAAGCATAGCATGAGAACTCGCAGGAGCAGAGGCTCGGTATGCTAATCTGTTATTTCGTCATCCAGGCTGATTGTGCCGACACTTCCATTTACTGTAATTTTAGAAGTGATTAAAAAACTAAGCACTGTTAGAACTTGAAGTGGCTAGGTTACATATTAGCAGCTTTCAAATGGCTGCTGCAGGTTGCTTACCTTCATTCCACCACCACTTCCGCCTCTGGTGTTTCCAGCCCATCCAACCAAAATCTATTCAGAGCTGGCCACCCTGCACACCAAGTCCTCCTTGATTTGAAAGGACTGTAAAATCAAGAATTCTAATGCTTGGTATGCAGCCCTGTTCAAGTTCAATGGGGACCCAGTGCTGAAAAATATTTTACCCTAGAAACAGTAGAGGAGTCTGAGATTCTAGTACTAAAGTAAACAAGCAACTGTGGGACGGTGGGAGTTTAGTAACAGTAGCATTTAACTTTAGTGATTGCAACAATATACAGGTACATTTGTTCTTTGGTAACTGTAAAATTTGTTCCATCCCTTACTTGCAGCTTAAATATGGTTTTGGTCTTGTCTTGGTCAGTTAGGGGGGGAATTAAATAATGCTTTCAGTATCTGCACAAAAAGCTTTCCTCTTCACTATTGCAATTCATCTCTGTCATATGACTGTTTCTCCTGCCAAATAGATGTCTACGCTACGCAGTGGACGAAAGAAACAGACTGCCAGTCCAGACGGCAGAGTCTCCCCCATAAATGAAGACATCCGTTCCAGTGGCCGGAACTCTCCAAGTGCTGCCAGCACATCCAGTAATGACAGCAAAGCAGAGTCCCTGAAGAAGCCATCGAAGGCAAGTAGCAATTAACAAGTCAGAGCAGGCTGTTTGTTCAATGTAATTTGCCTAAAGATGTGCTATGGCTGCAGTTACCTCTAGATTACTGTCCCATATGGTGGCTTATTTACAATGTATAATATGGCTTCTCTGCTGCATTTTATTTATTGCTTAACATGTTTCCCTTTGGCTACAGAAGATAAAAGAGGAGCCTTCATCCCCAATGAAAAGTGCCAAACGTCAGCGCGAGAAACCAGCGTCCGACACAGAGGAGGCTGATAGGACCACAGCGAAGAAATCCAAAACACAAGTGCGTTGCGCATCGTACTATTCTGCAGAGGGCTATTTACTTTGCTGTCATTTTTTTAAAGACCGCCATGCACATGTGTGCAGATCATGGTTTAGCATTCACTTGTGGGCTGAAATGTGCAGTGGCTTGCAAAAGTTCACACACACACCCATTAGCATTGTACCTATTTTGTTGCATTACCACCTAGAATTAAAATGGATTTTTACTTGCATCACATGTAATGGACGTGAACAAAATCGTTGCAAATGGTGAAGTAAATAAAAAAATTACTTGTTACAAACAAATGGAAAAGTGGGGTGTGCATATGTATTCACCCCCTGTGCAATGAAGCTACTATAGAAGATGGTGTACAAATTGAGTGTTCATGATCTCATTATATATACACCTTTTCTGAGAGGCCTTAGAGTCTGTCCCTGGCCTAGTCTCAAATTAAAACGCAGTCTTCGCGCACTACTGGAGTATCTACGTCTAAGTCATGGCCGTCACATCCAGTTCGAGTATTCAGAGATGCAGCACCTGCCAAATCCCATTAGGAGTCTGGACAACACTAAAACAAAACACACAAAACAGGCCCCCTTCTCCTTGTGCAATATAAAATATCCTTTATTAAATAATAATCTACTCTCAAACATAGATAAAATGAGGTGTGCTCTGTGGAACAGGGCTTGATCCCTGAAACGCGTAAGCAACCAGACTGACGGTGGTGGTCAGAGCCTTGTTTGTGACTTTGGACGAGAGGTCTTGGGTGACATCCTGTGAGATCCTATCTCCAACCTACTTGATACTCCATTTTATTTACGTTTTTGAGTAGATTATTATTTTTTATTAGAGGATATTTTATGCTGTACAAGGAGAAGGCACCCTGTTTTGTTTGTTTTTTCCTGCTGTCCCTGACCTGTTTGGAGAGCTACCTGGTATTCATAGTACCATTTGCTTGGTGATGCCCCTTGCTCAGAGGTGGTGCAAAGTAGAAAAGATCAGGGTTCACATCACTCACAGTGTGACGGTAGTCCTGTGTGCAGCTCGATATGGTGTTTGGATGATGGATGGCGCTAAATGTAGGAAATATCTTAAGGGGAAACTTGTTTTGAGCTGCCAGAGATTTGAGACTGGGACAGAGGTTTGCTTTCCAGCAGGACAATTACTTAAAGCATATTGCTAATGCAACCCTCGAGTGGTTAAAGGGGAAACATTTAATTGACTTGCAATGGCCTAATCAAAGCCCAGAACTCAATCCAATTGACAAGTCTGTAGGATGACTTAAAGATTGTTGTATACCAGGAGAACCCTCCCAACTTGACTGAGTTGGAGCAGGTTTGCCTTGAATTATGGGCAAAAATCCCAGTGTCCAATGCCAAGCTTAGATATGTATCCCAAAAGACTATAATTGCTGCAATAGGTGGCTCTGCAAAGTATTGACTTTGGGGAGGTGAAGAGTTATGCATGCTGACATTTTTTTTTTCCTTATTTCTGGTGTGAAGATACAAAATATTTTTTATTGTGATACAAAGTGTAAGGCATGTTGTGTAAACCAAATGATACAAATCCGCCAAAAATCCATTTTAATTCCAGGTGGTGGTGCAACAAAATTGGAAAAAAATGCCAGGGGATAAATACTGTTGCAAGCCGCTGTAAATCTTTGTTATGGATACAATTATACATGTGTGGTTTATAAATTGTATGTCAGAAACTTTAAATATTAAAATAATATAATATTTAAATCTCTGGATATTTGCATTGAGTAGCCTGGCATATCCAGGTAGTTTTGGGTTACTGCACAGTAGTGGCACTTTTTCTAATTTCCGACAAAATGGGAGCTTGGAGACTACATGTGGTGATCTTTTTTTCTGCTTATAAACCGTGGTCTCAGCCTCACTTTCATTGAGAATTTAGCAAGTATTTAAAAAGCATATTCAGAGATCAACCCAAAAGTGTATGTCAAAGCTGAGTGCTCAGTAATATACAGCAACAGTATAACAATCTTCTCAAAAGGGTGGGAGGCAGTAGCAGATGGCTTACCTGTCTGCTTTAACATACAAACAAGAAAAGACAACTTAATTATTGTCTAATTAAATATGTTAAAATGGGTATACACCACATTTAGTTATTTATAGGGCCTGGAGAAGTTATCTTATTAAATGCAATAAGGCTTTTAAACTTGAATGGTTTCTTTAATGTTTGCCAACCCTTTCTTTCTTTGATGAATGTGCAACTTAAACTTACTGGTTTTTCTAATAGGAGATCAGTCGACCAAACTCCCCATCAGAAGGAGAAGGGGAGGGTGAAGGGGAAGGCGAAGGTGAAAGCTCAGACAGCCGGAGTGTTAATGATGAAGGAAGCAGTGATCCTAAGGACATTGACCAGGATAATCGCAGCACATCTCCCAGCATTCCCAGTCCCCAAGATAATGAGAGTGATTCTGACTCCTCAGCCCAGCAACAAATGCTGCAACCTCCAAGTGGAACTCCAGCAATGGTCCCTCCTGCTGTATCACCAGGACCTCTTCCAGCTATTGCGCCACCACCACACAGCATTGCTCCTGCTCAAATATCACCTTCTCCATCAATACCTCCTTCCCAACCTCCTCAGCCCCCATCTCTCTCACTTGTTCAGGCGCCAGTTTTGCACCCTCAAAGACTTCCCTCTCCACACCCAGCAATACAGCCTCTTGCAGGGTCACAAGGAGAACCACAGCCTCCAATCCCTGCACAAATACATCCACAGTCACCTCATCATGGGCCATTAGCTTCGTTGCCACACAATATGCCACCACAACCCATTTTACAGTATCCAGGTTCTTCTCCACCTCAGCCCTGCCCTGCTCAGGTCTCTCCAGTGCCACAAACCCCATCTCTAAACTTTCCTCATAATACTCAGGGACCACCAAATGCTCCTCAGCCTGCTCTGCAAACACCACCTCAGCCTTCGCGAGAGCAGCCTTTGCCCCAAGCACCCATTAGCATGCCTCATATCAAACCTCCTCCAACAACTCCAATTCAGCAAACTCCAGCACAGACGCATAAACATCCTCCCCACTTACAGGGGCCATCGCCTTTCTCCCTCAACTCTAATTTGCCACCACCACCTGCTCTTAAGCCACTTAGTTCACTACCTGCCCATCATCCTCCTTCTGCTCATCCACCTCCTTTGCAGCTTATGCCCCAGAGCCAGCAACTTCAGGCAACAGCAGCACAACCACCAGTCCTGACTCAAAGCCAAAGTCTTCCCCAAACACCGGGGCACCCTCAGTCAGGCCTTCACCCTTTACCTCCTCAGCCTTCCTTCTCGCAGCACTCGTTTATGCCTGGAGGCCCACCATCTATAACTCCCCCTACCAGTGCTCCTGCTCCTACCCCATCATCTTTACCATCAGTATCTCCAAGTCTTCAGCCACCTTTACCTGTTACAAGCTCCGCTGCGGCTTCTAGTGTCTGCATTCCTGTGGTATCGCCATCGCCCAATCCACCTCCACTGCCACCAATACAGATTAAAGAAGAGGTACCAGATGAAATAGATGAACCTGAAAGTCCTCCACTTCCTCCTCGAAGTCCATCACCAGAACCGACTGTGGTTGATGTCCCTAGTCATGCCAGTCAGTCTGCCAGGTACTATTGCAGGATGTTTGTTTTATGGAAATTTTCTTTCAACAAGTCTTATCATCCCAGTTACTAATCCTAGTTAAAGTTTTTACGGATCAGAAGTGACGTTGTGCAACTTTGCTTGACTTCTTTTTAATGTCTGTTCTCAGCAAACATCTATAATTAAAGCTTTCTATACCTACGTGCATGATAATAAAGTGCAGCCAACTTAAATGATAGGAGGAGCTCTTTAACGTTTACTCTTAGTTTTGGAGAAGAGCGTATGTTGTGATAGATGTGGGTAGGCAAGATAGACCTTACACTGTGGAAGAGTATAAGGTGGCAATGAAGCTCTAAGGCTTTTCATTGACAGTGTAGAGCAAGAAAGAATGGCAACCTAATATTTCTGCCGTAGGAAGAACATATTCAATACCAAAACTATCAGTAGAAGAGCTTTACATTACAGGCGGTGTTTCAGATATAGCATTGTACTTATTAAAGACTGCAGGAGGGTTTATTCAATAATTTAGATTTATCAAACCCATTTTAATGCCTTTCTTTTCCTTGTACTCTGCTTTATACTTTATTCATGTTCATTAATCTGTCTATACACTTCTATAATTAATAATATTTTACACAGATTTTACAAGCATCTGGATCGTGGCTACAACTCATGTGCAAGAACTGATCTCTATTTCATCCCACGGGGTGACTCCAAGTTGGCCAAGAAGAGAGAGGAAGCAGCTGAGAAGGCAAAGAGGGAAGCAGAACAAAAGGTCAGAGAGGAGAGAGAGCGAGAAAAAGAAAAGGAGAAAGAAAAGGAGAGGGAACGAGAACGTGAGAGAGAAGCAGAAAGGGCAGCAGTAAGTTTTTCTCCTTTCTAAAATCCTTATTTACTCAGGATTCAGAAAATCCGTTTTTACTGCTTTGCTTGTGGGGTATAAATCTTAATATGCCTGCAGTTCTAGACAGCTTTTTTTTTTTCCTTTACCATGGAACCTCATATTTGGGCCTTTACCCACTAATTTTGCACCCCAGTTAAAGTTACGGCTAATAAAGAGAATAAATGACATTGGGTGTTTTTAATTTATAAAATGTCTTTTTTTCACATGTTTCTCATTTGTACTATTTTCTTCACACAGAAGGCTTGCAGTTCTCATGAAGGTCGTCTTGGAGAGGCTCAGATTGGAGGTCCAGCTCACATCCGACCATCTTTTGAGCCTCCACCTACAACCATAGCTGCTGTTCCCCCTTATATTGGGCCAGATACGCCTGCTTTACGTACACTAAGTGAATATGCTCGACCGCATGTTATGTCACCTACGAATCGCAATCATCCTTTCTTTGTCCCTCTTAATCCCAATGACCCTCTCTTGGCTTATCATATGCCAGGCCTGTATAATATGGACCCTACAATTCGTGAGCGAGAATTACGTGAAAGGGAACTGAGGGAACGTGAAATTCGGGAGAGGGAGCTACGGGAGAGGATGAAACCTGGCTTCGAGGTTAAGCCCCCTGAGCTGGACCAACTTCACCCTGCTGCTAACCCCATGGAACATTTTGCTAGACATGGTGCGCTTACTATCCCCCAAACAGCAGGACCACATCCCTTTGCCTCTTTTCATCCTGGCTTAAACCCATTGGAGAGAGAAAGACTGGCCCTGGCAGGACCACAACTACGGCCAGAAATGACTTATCCTGAGAGACTGGCAGCAGAGCGAATACATGCGGAACGAATGGCATCACTCGCTAATGATCCTTTAGCCCGGCTACAGATGTTCAACGTCACACCTCACCACCACCAACACTCGCACATACATTCACACCTCCATCTCCATCAGCAGGACCCGTTACATCAAGGTGAGTCGTCATATTTGTAGTGAGATATAGACAAGGTAATCTCTGAGAAAGGAGAAAACCTTGACTTAGTAAAAGATGGTTTGTTTTTGTTATTTTTGTTTCTTTAACTTTAATCTGTAGGGAAGTTTACCTCAATTTCAACGCATACCAGGTAGTTCTACAAGAACGAGGAAAGCTATAAGTGGATGTGTTGTCAATAAAAACATGTCAGTCTTGACTCCTGTTTTGTAACTAGTAAAAGAACAGATGAAATGTAGTTACTTTGGCCAGCACCTCCACTGTTAAGTTTTTCTATTCTTACAGGATACCGTTTTTGGGGGTGTTTTTTTAAAGGTAAACATTCTCAACCAAGTACAGGCTGAAGCTTTCAAAACAGTCCTGGCTTTCCTTGTCTGACCTGTCAGTAAATTTATCAAAATTTCATCAGTCCTTTCAAAATGACTTCAATTCAACAGAGATGACTGCTGTCTCTTTAGATCCATTTAATAAGAAACAATCAGAAAGTAACTCTTCTAAATATAATTGGAAAAGTTTCAGTTCCTTTTAACACTGCTCCTTTAAGACATCATTGGCTGTCTTCATGATTATGGTAACACATGAAGTTCTGATTAATCTTCTAGCTACGTTGTACATCTGCGATAAGCTTGTCTTGTTTCAGTTTACGTATTTGAGAGTGTCCTTTAAGATCAATATAAGATGAATTGCTTTACGTTATAGTCCCATTTGTAGTGGTGGTTTCAGTTAATTTTATTTTCTGCGCTATTGGCACTTCCATGTTAAACAAGATGGCTTCCATTATGTTACTAAATTGGACTTATCTAATCCATGAATCTGATGCTAATGCTTTCTTATAATATAAGCTATACCTGGTTAAGAGACTTGTATACAACATTGACAGAAAGTTAAATAAAGTTGGAAGGTCTTCCTAGCAGTACCAGCAAATGCTTTCCTAGGTTGTAACCAGTTTGCCAGTGTTGTCCAGTCAGGATGTTCAAGTTTCGATTTGTTTCAGAGGCGGTTTCTATGTATTGACATCTGTTGTGCGGTGAGCTTTTTCTCTGTGAACCATTGCGTTTAGAAACTAGCCTTTAAAGTTGAATTCGATTAAAGCACTCCTTTCTTGCACCATATTATGTTATACTTGGTTTGTGTTTTGGTTGTTTATGGCCCTCAACATTAAATTCCTTCCTTATCCTCCGGTGACCAACACAACATACAACACGATTTACATTTATTTCACTACCACCAAATTTAAATTTGATGAAATCATAACTTTGGTGTTTATTCTCTAGCTAGCACTAGAAAATGGCAGCTGGTATCTTGGTATTTACAACTGGCTATGGAGAAATATTCCTGGTTTACCAATTTGTTTTGATAAGGTCCAATAATTGCCCATGCATGTAGACAATTTGGTGAAAGGCTTTGTTAGATCTTTTGTGACCGTAATTAACACATGTATGAGCCACCAGCTTTCCCGTTTGGCTTGATTGTTTGCTCAGATATTTGAACAGGATGATATGTTTCAAGTTCTTCATCCACCTTTATATTGCACTTGCAGCATTTGCTTCGACACTCTTCTCTCTCGTATTTGGTCATCATGGTGTATTGGTATATCTCTTGCAGGTCGTGTTTGCAAAAAAAAAAAAAACAAACCGCTA
>JAEOBE010296035.1:0-10969 GCA_022657655.1 Phrynoglossus myanhessei | reverse complement strand
GATAAAAAAAATTATAGACCCTTCATTTCTTTGTAAGTGGGCAAACTTACAAAATCTGCAAGGAATCAAGTAATTATTTTCCCAAAACATGTCAATGAAAGTAAAAAAGGTGTTTTGCTCTTAGTGAATGTTTCTGATGATATGTCCAGTTCACATGGTCCTCACACAATACAGGTTGTAAAGTGGGATTATATGCTAATCAGCAAAACTATGTCTCTTTTAATGTACTGGGTTAATTTCAATCTTCTATTGCTTCAGCTTCCATCTATATGATTATGATGACCTCTTGTTTGTGAAAATAGTTCAGAATTTTATAACACTTGTAAATACAATCACTTTCAAATGCAACTCACTTCTTTGTTCCAGATTGCATCCCTTGAGCAGCACATGTGTAGTTCTCTAAGATATCTCCAAAACGCAAGGACATTTCTGTATTACAGTTGTCAACAGTCACCACAGCCACCTTCTGTTCTGAGGGTCCAAGCAAGTCCCCAGATTTATCTACAATTGGCTAAACAAAAACAGAAATGAACAACATACTGCTACACATTCAATACTACTAAATTCCCTCAACTGTATTAAACTGTATTAAAGTGAACCAGCCAGAACTGGGCTTATGTAAATATATAATTATTCAGTCTCATATTATTATAACTGTGCACAGGTTCACTAATGATGTACATACAGTATGTTTGCTCACTTAGGTTTACCTGTTATGTGTAAACCTGACATTTCAGTATGAATCATGGAATCAAAGTCATCTGAATTCTACAGTCTCTGTCCTGTCAGCCCCTTAACCTCACATAATTCACTGTAAAGTGAACGAGATCTTTGTGCGCAAAAGGCCAAGGAGACAGGTTCACTTTCATTTAGCACTTCCCAGCAGTGTAAGCTGAACCTTTGTTTTCCTCTCCATCTGGTTTATTTATCCTGTGGGCTAAGGACTCTCCATGTGACAGTGCTAATTGCTCCAGCACTGACACATAAATTAGACCCATGCTTTTCTATACCCAAAAATATGGGGTAATTCCCTTGACTTCGGGAGCTGAATGGATCAGCAGGGGATCAAAGGAAAAATAAGGGGGAAGTGGTGGGGAAAAAAAACAAACCTATTTCAGTTTCCTGAATGAACAAAACAAGTTTGCTTTAAGAACCTGGGGGTTGCAGGACCCATTAAAAAACCATGCCCACAACAATGCATTGATTTCCAATGGCATCCTAACATGCTACGGGAAAGCATATGTGCTGCCATTCACTATGTTGCTAAAAATGGTGCATGTCTGTTTTGTCTTTTTGGATCTGGTGTGTTGTTAGCCCATTCAGATGAACATAATGAGGAGAATTTATCTAAACTGGTGCAGACAGAATCTGGAACAGTTGCCTGTGATAACCAATCAGCTTTTCTCTTCAATGTGTTCAGTAAAGTATTGAAAATGAAAGGTATAATCTGACTGGGTGCCATGAGCAATTATTCTAGATTCTGTCTACTTCAGTTTAGATAAATTCCCACTAATGTGCATTAATATAACACACCAAAATAGGTGTAAAGGGACCCAGTTTGAGGTCAGTCACTGGAGAGGCAGCAGCTTTTTGGTAACTTTTCATCTCCTCAAGGTGAAGAATCAAAGCCAACAATCTAATTCAAACCTTTCATTCTGTGACTGTCATTTTTCATGGCAAGTTAAAATCTGACTGGTGGCTGTGGGGAAACAGGATTAGTTCTTAATTTAAACCCAAAAAACCTCTGTACATGTAGGTGAATGAGTGCACTTTTGCTATACTGCCCACAAAAACCTATAGATGTGGTTGATGTATGTAATTAGATATTCAGAAAATGAATTCCTTTTATTATTTCAAGCATCTTAACTGATTTTCTTTCACATTTATAAACATTTCTGATTACTTAACCTCCTATGTAAGTGATTATATGTGGGGCTAAGTTATGCCATTACATTGCAACCAGACCTAGCAGACAATAGTTAGATTAGATGACTAATATCTCATTTCAATAGGTAGCTTTAAGCTTTCAAGAGGAATCACGAGTTGGTTGCTTGTAATGGCTTGTCTGTGGAGGAAACATTTGACTATGAAAGGCTTTCAAACCTGTCCAATCTCCTGTTTCCCCTGAATAATGGTTAGCCAGCAGGGTTTGCTCACATTATTATAAATATGACACTGAATGAATGCCTGAGCAGGAAACCATGTGTTTTTAAAGTTTAAGTTTTTTTATACAGATACAATTATTAGGGGTATTAAGGCTATAAAAGCTCTCACCTTGTTGAAATAATGAAGATGGACTGTGTGCCACTGTCCATCACTTACTCCACCAGGAATAAAAGGGGACACTTTTGTAGTAAATTCACCTAGCCAAAAAGAAAATAAATTACATGTTTATTACCAAGCACCACGTTCTAATCCCGTTAAAACCAACACGTTTCTTAATTTCCCAAAAATTATGTAAAAAAATGAGGTCGCCTTGGAGTGTCTACTATTATCCTGAGCTTTTATCTACTGTGATTTATACAGTAAATGAAAGTAAGAAAAACAGTTTTTTATCAAATTTTTTGGGTCATTTTTTACATGATATTGTAAGCAATTTAATACAAAATTGGTTACTAAATACCACTAAAGGAAACATCTCTCCGTCTAAAAAGAACTATATACTAAGAATTTGTTTACAGTGTTGTGTGACAGAGGAATTCTCAGCCAAATTTGCACAGCACTGAAAAATGACCTGGGAATAGGATGCAACATTCCAGTATTGAAGTGGGTAAATCACTTACTATAGATGTTTCTTGATGTTTAAAGTGTGTTTCCTGGAGAGTCACCTGCCCTCTGAACACTGGCCCTCATATGCTCTTTTAGGATGGCTCCTTTGCCTAGCAGGATCCTACGGAGACACCCTACACAGGCAAAAGCAGGGCAAGCGACTCTCCTGCTCTCCATTTCTCTATTCTTTAAGCTAGTAGATGGACGGTTAATAAAGACTGATCTGTCTCAAGCAAGATGAGCTTACAGAGTTGGAATCAGCTGTTTGGAAATATAATTACTGTAAATGCTTGTGTAAAAATGTAAAGAAATACTTTGCTGGGAAATGTATATATATTTGATCTGGATTCATTACTGAATAAACGGTGGAGCGTATAATACTCATTTAAGTCCCTTACTTTATCAAGTAGAAAGGCGCAAGAAAAGCGGTCAATTGGCTATGGCTATGCAATCCACCCACTGCCTGTTGTCGCAAGGAAGGAGCATCCACTGGGAAGCTTGTCCCAAGTACACCATCAGCTTCTGCTTAGAGGTTTTCAGATATGCAACCAATAGCTAATAACCAGTGATTCATTCCCATCCCCATTCATCTTTCAGCCAGGGCCTTCCCCTACCAACAGCTGAATGTAAACAATCATGTCAGACAGCATCCCTGGCCAGTTTGTTTACCATGTACTGTAGCTGTTGACTGGAGAATCTTCTGGTCAGCAGCTGAATGACTGGGGATGCATAATTGGCTGCTAGGACACCTTGGCCTGGTGTCTTAGCAACTAAAGAACCATGACCGGGAAGAAGTCACATTCACGCCAGCTTTCCACCACATACATGACCCACTCCATAACCAAGAAATTTGTACAAGTGGAAGAAATTATTAGAAAAAGGATTTTGTATTTACCTGCTGAGAAAGTAAGTTGAACCTGTTCGTCTTTCACTTCCAACACAATGAAATCATGTTTTCCATTAAACCTCCCATTATACATAAGAAGACCATTCTGCTCCCGAGTGGCAAAGCTGAAAAAATGAGTTTAAAGTTTATAAGATGTAGAAGTAATCCACTGATATTTGATCATTGACTATTTAACAAAATGCCAACCATCTGTGTAGCCAGCATAAAAGTTTCTACTAAATAGTTCCCTTTATTGCTGTTCCATTGATTGTCTAAGGGCCCATGCACACCGAACTAAAAGTCGTGCACTTTTATGCGACACGGTGGACATTGAAGTGAATGGTGTAGTGCACACCGCACTTCCATGTCGCACTCGCGGTGTGTCGCTGTAGCGTGTAGCTACAGTAGACACGATTTTGCAGCGGATTGACCGAGACTATCCAAAGGATTCCCCTGCATCACCGAGAAATAACTTCTCGGTGTGCATGGGGAATCGCTGCTATATGTAGCACGACCAAATCGCGCTTATGTAGCATGATTCTGGCGTGCATGGGCACTCAAAAGGTGAGCACTTAACATAGCTTGCTTTTTGTTTTTCACATTGCTTACTGAGAGTCTAGGTAAACTATGCAATACTGGCAGTCAGCCATCCCTGTAAACTCTATATAGATAATCACTTTGGGAATGTCTTTATATTGCACACAATATAAGGAACTAACTGGCCCAGCAAAGGAAGACACATAAATGTGGTCACACTCCATGCTTTTGCTACTGTCTAGATGTGCGGTTAGATGACCGTGCTGACCATTGACCCGATGATGTACAAATTTTCTCATAGCACGTTCGGGACCAGGCATAGCTACAGCCAGAGAATTGCAGCCGTGATGCAGCTATCATGGTTGCAGTGCTTTCTAAGCTGTTATGCAAAAATTCAAGCAATGCATAATTTTTCTTTTACTATTACACATACATTGCTTTATTTTTTTGCAAAGACGAACGTAGCCATTAACAAGGTAGTATAAAGCCTCATGGAACAAGTATCATAGCTATTTTCAATATGTTTACATTAAATGTTTATTATGAAAAAAATTATGAATAAAAGCACCCAGTACCCAGTAAAAGGTAGCTGCCTATGTACTTTAGCACTGCACAGAAGGTATAAAAGTTATTACCTATTATATTAGTATAATATAATAATTTGTTATCACCATAAGATCCTTTTCTCTGGAGTCCATTGAGGGACAAAGGAATTCTTATACTGTAAGGGTATATTGACACCTACAGGAGCATTTGGCACTACCAAACTAAAAAATTTGTATTCCAAATCAAAATAACACCGCACACCTCCTCTACTCAGCATGCCTCAGTTTGTAGCAAGCAGTACAAACACCACTTATTGGATAAACAAAATAATCTGTAGGCCAGTCCAGGATAACACCTCCTCTACCAAACCTTTCTCTGTTTGTAGCAAGGGATACAAAGAGTGTGATCATATACAAAGAGGTGTGGGGCACATTGTCAGGGAACCAGGAAACCAGGCCAGGAGTCTGCAAGGAAGTTGCAGGTAAAATAAACGCAGTTTATTGGAAAAGAAAATGCTCAACGCTTGACATGAAATCAAGAACAAGCCGGAAACTATCCAAAACGGGTAGTCAACCAAGCCAGAGATCGAATCCAAAATGGGCAGTCAGCCAATCCAGGGTCGATATCCAGAAGGAACATCAGCTAGCCAGGTCATACACAGGCAACTGAAGAGCACAAGAAGCAGCCGGTGGAGTGCCACAGAAGGCAACGTAAGGGCAGGGGCATCATCACTGTGCAACAGACAGGCAACAAGTGATGAAGTCATCCAAGGCTATAAGGGCGCCAGAGAGCACATGGCCAAGATGGCCTTAACAAGGAAAACAAGGTAAGACCTTGACATATATGTTCCTCATCAGATTTAAAAAAAAATAAAAAATAAAAAAAAGTTATGACATGTACAAAAAGCTAATTTTCTTTCTTTCTGGAATCTTGGGGATGCCCAAATCAGACATGGGATGAGGCCAAACCCCTGCCCGATAGGGGAACCTTCCACCACAACTAGTGAGAGGAACTGGAGGACAACTAAAGAGGAATGACTCAACATGGAAGGCAGCACCAAACCAAAAAAGAAGCTGGTCAACCTGAATTACAACAAATTCCTGTTAAAGGAAGTATAAACCCACAATCTGACATGGCCAACAAAGAAAGAGGAAAAACTGTAGGGGTCACTATCAACAGCATAACCTGCAAGTTTTTTTAATTAGTACATTAGTAGTTACTGGTCAGTGGGAAACACACTTATCTAGCAAGCATTACATAGTTTTGGCGTTTTTAGATATTCAAATATTAATTCAACCATACCAAAGTTTTCACCGTACCTGAGTGAGAGCTTGAAATGGAACCGCTGTCTTAGACCACGGAAAGTAATAAATGACTCTCCATCAAAAGCTCGTGTGGTGACCATGCAGTATGGCGCTTCATATTCCCCAGGAGGACATTCACAATGAAAGCCACCAACCAAAAGATTAACACACACAGCTCCATTTCGGCAAAGTCCTGCAGAGCAACGGGCAGAACGCAGAAAAATTTCACAGTGTGGACCTGAAAAAGGACAACAAAAAAGTTGGTTTTGTAAACTGGGACATCAAAAGCTTAATAGTAAGTAAATATTTAATAGCTGGAAGAAAAACTATGCTATACAAGCAGAATAGGAAGACAATTGCAAGCATCTTAACACTTGTTCCAGCTTCCTTAATAGTGTATAGGAGAAATGTTTTGATTTGTTGGACCTTCCATGTGATGTGTCTGCATTTTGATACTCCAAACAGGGTAGTATGCATTCTGTAATTTTTTATTTATTTTTTTAAACCTCAAAAAGACAATCATCGTGTCAGAATATGTACATATAACTGCAGAACTCTTATTTATAAACTTTTTGTTAATGCCACAGAAGAGTCGTTATGATATTTTTCGACATACATTCCATAACTCACATACCTAAATATTTCAGCTTGAACAAATAGCTTATCCTCACCTGTATATTCTTCATTGCACTGACAGGTGTAACCACCTTCATGGCTGTGGCAAATGCCATGTTCTCCACAGGGCCCAGTATAACACAGGTCTACCTCCGTTTCACAATAATCACCAGCAAAGCCTGTCGGGCATCGACAACGCAGCCCTCCTACAGGCAAAATTGGACGGAAGAGCAATGTATCAGAAGCTAAGAATGGAGCCGAACTGTCAAAGCGTAGGGCAGACACGCACAGCATGTAATTAGGGCAAGGCTCTCTAAGGCATACATTGTCATCAAATGGCAACACCTTCTGTTGGGAAAATATGGCCAGCAAAGTGCGGTTCAAATATAGTAGCTCACGCAAGATCTCAGAAGGTAAAAATGTTCCTTCCGGATTTTGTACCTGTAAACAATAAGGATGAATTACTGAGTGAAAATAGCATTGTGAACAACAAACATAACGGCATAAACCCTACAAATGAAGGTCACTCTAATAAGCTTGATATGCAGACAAAAAGAAAGTGGTCCAGATGTCTATACACAGTATGTTATCTTTCACTATATTCTTATTAGGATATCCACTGTAATATTTTCTTTACCTGCAATCTAAATTAAAATGGTAGAAAGCACAAATTAACAAGGTATTATACTGTACAATCAATTTCAGTTTCTGCTTAAGCTGGGTATAGACGCTTAGTATATTGGTCCAATCCGACTGAACCATTAGGATTCGGTCAATTTTCTAAGCGTTAGTAGCATCAATGGGTGCTACTGAATAGCGTTTCTTCAATCAGCATGTCGAAGAAACAAACTATTCGTACTTGGTTGACGGGACTGCTCAGCCTATAGGCTGCACAATCCTCGTCGTTATTATGACAGTGACCAACTATTGCAATCGTGAAATCACTGGATGCTCTTGATGTTTAAATGTTTTAGTCTCTTGCAGAAACAGCTGGTTTCCTAAACACTGGCCCCAATATCCTATCCATATTTTAAAGTGTCTCCTTGCTTTTGTAGGGTACTATGGAGCTACCGTTGCATGTGCTAGTAAACTGGCTCTCTACAAACCCACAGACACCGCAAGGCAAATCTCTCTCTTGCTCCCTGCTCAGAGAGGGGGCCCTTCCTCCTCTTTTTTCCCTTCTTCCAGATAATAGATGGACAGCTACTGGAGACTGTTCAGAAACTTGTTCAGGGAAAGATTTAAAGAAATTCTTACTGATTAATCTGGATTCATTATTGAAAAGAAAAAAAAAAAAGTTTAAGTGTGTACTACTACTCTAACGTGACCAGAAGATATGTCCAAATCACTATTTAAGGTCTGGTAAATCTGTTTGTAATTCATAAATGAAGTTCTTTCCCTGGCCCCAACGGCTGAATGGGACCATGATGGAGCGAGGAATGGTAATATATATCCTTCCTTAGAAAGGGGAAGCTTAAGGCCCCACCTAGACTGTGACACAATTTACAATAGAAGTCTAAGGGCCCGCCCATGCTGCTGCGATTTGCAATTTCTAAAAGACTTGCAGTACCAACGACTTGCGATTTTTCTATTTTTTTCTGCCTTTTTCCCCATAGACGTATATGAAAAATTGCAAATCGCAGAAAAAAATGCAAGAAAAATCGCACTGCAGCGGTCTGGATGGGGCCTAATTAATCTTTTACTTTGCCCTGCATGGGCAAAGGAAAGGTTCAGCTTAATGTGGCTGCTATTCTAATCATTATTATTACTGTAATTTTCATCACATGGATACTACCATGAAAGTTTGCAATTATGGATGGCACATGGGTCCAAAGTTAAGTTACACTTTAGACTCTCCTCTAATGTTGTAAGTTGCATTACTTGTGATGTATTAAATGTCTCATTTTCATATCTCACACTCACCAAGAGGCTGACATTCAGGATCTGTTCCTCTGTGGAAGAACCCAGTGTCAAAGCTGTAACATCCGAGTCATCTAAAATACTAAATACCACAACACCATGTGCAGGAACAGAAAGAACATAAGCCACTGAACGAATGAATAAAGGCAACATGGGAGAAAGGAATTGTTGCTGGGACATTCCACCCAGGCGCAAGGTGATGCTGTGAGAGAGCATTTCATCAGTAATGATAGCCACCTGCAGCGTACACTGTGCTGTGACACGATGGATTCCATCTAGAAAGGGAAGAAACCAAAAGAGAACTTTTAAAATCAGAAACAGTGAGCATTCATATATTTGATTCTTGCCTATAAAATACACATCCTGCTATGATTCATCACATAACGCAGTGATTACAAGTCCTTCTGTGTGTACTATAAATACCTATGTAGATAGTAAACGCTTTTTGAGAACTAATAGGGATGAACTAAATGTATCCACCTCTAGAGAAGTAAAGCCAAACCTTCTCTTTCATATCACAGGAGTACATTTACTACTTTTACCCAAAGTCAGCATATGGTGGGCTACTGGCTGCTATGAGCGGACAGAATAGGGCCTTGCTGCAAATGGAAAGGATTCCAAAAAACATTGTTGGGATCCACCCAGTGCCTTTATGACAGCTGCCTCTCTAGAGCCAGAGTCAGCTTTGTCCACCCCCTCCCCAGTCTGTCCCTCCAGTGAGTGCAGGAGGAATGGAGAGGGGAGGGGGGAATCCTTGCAGGCCACAACTCTCTGTAGGAAGAAGTCCATGAGCTGAGCAATCATCAAGTTTCAGTTCCAGTGTCCCACACCAGCTCAAAGTATTGGGAAGAGTATATTTTAATCTCCCAATACTTATAATTACAATGCAATTTAGACTGCATTTAAAGGAGATGTTAATGCATGATAGTAACCATAGACTATGACTGCTTAAAACCCAACTCCAGCCTTAAGAAGTTATAAGAGAGCCTTGCTCTCTTTAATAAAATATCCTGCAAAATTTAAGAATTATTCCAGTTATTTACTATTGTAAATGTAATCCATTAAACATTTTTTTCTGTTTCTGCAGCCAAAATGACTGCTGATGTGCAAATTAGATGACTCCTAGACAGGACACTCTACTAAATCAGACATTCAGAAGAATTTGTTGTCTTTGTCCATCTTCAGGAAATGTCACCTTGTCCATGCCCATAAAAATGAAAGTGTCTCCGCAATGGGCACCCACTTACCCTGAAATACACACTTTACCTGTGTTTTCTTGCAACTCTTTCCCAACCAGCATCTGACAAAAAATACATCAGATTTACAGGTATGGGGAAGCATGTGACCTGCTCCACCGAAACAGTGCCCTTGCAGAGCAGCCAATGGCTAGGCTTGAACACTGTCACATGTCTAGAGGAGTGATGTCGTCACTCCCTGTGAATTGCTGATGCAGTCGAATCCCATGCTTGCTGTGGAGCACCAAGGAGCTGCAAGAGGTAGCAGGTAAGGCAAGTAAACAGGAGTCAGGAGATACCTTTTGCTAAAACACTGACCCTTTTTCTTGCTCGGATTAGGTGACAGAGTCTATTTAAGAGGACTGCAAGAACTCAGTGTTGCAGGATACCATGGCTTCTTTCCATAAGATTTGGGACCCGTGAATCACAAGATTTTCCTCCTCAGGCTCCAACCACCTGTTAATTCACCTTGGACTTTTACTGCAAGCCAGTTTCTGGTCTATCTTTTTATCTAGCTTTCCCTACTCATACCCAGACTTTTACCAATGGTCCTCTGTTTTCCTCCTCCCTCTGCTGCTTCTCTATTTCTATCTTCCTTTTCCTCGCTGCTCTCTCCTCTTTCCAACCTGCCCTTATTCCTCCATAACCTGTTCCCTACCTCCCCTAGTGCCCCTCCTCACTGATACAAGGCATTACGATGTAAAGAGTGTTGTGTTTATTTTTAGTGATTCCTCTTCTGATATGAAATGCTCATACATTTGCTTCGTTATGCATAGTTCTGTACAGGGGACGGTTGTATGTTCAACCCTACGTTGTGTAATACCCAATAAAAACTTTTTTTTTTTAGAAAAAGGACTGCAAGACAAAACACATGCTGAATTATTGCACCACACCATCATAAGGACAAACACAGCTTCTGCTACTACCGATTCATAAAAGGTGTTTTTGTCATTGATTCAGGCACATCTGTCTAGCTCACATTAAAGAAGAGGACTGGCCAATTGCATCCCACGTGGTACAGCTTTCCAGAAGGATTTCTAGATAGGGCAAGACTAATTTCTTCTTTTCCAACTTTTTCTTTACCACTTTAGGACTGCCTGCCACCAGATGGCGGCCTACGAGCGGCTCCTGTAGGACCACAATACGCCATATGGAGT
>JAEOBE010294350.1:0-19784 GCA_022657655.1 Phrynoglossus myanhessei | reverse complement strand
TTTTTTTTTTTTTTTGGTATTATTTTCAATTTCTTGCTGTGTCTAGAATTGCTTGTGGGGTTATAAATAACAGTAACTGTTTTATTTAGTGTCAACCTAAGATATTTGTGTTACTATAGTATGTGTCATCTCACCTGCTGCAACACTGCAACTCCCAATATGCTCATTGCATGTCATGTTGGCATTCAGGTTATGACAGGTTGTCAGGTTTTAAATAATAAATATCTTTTATAATCAGAATTCTTTAAAGAACGCAAAGTATGTTTACCATTTTAAATATTGATCTTACATTTCAATACATTTTGCTGTAATTAGTTATTTTTGAAGATTGAAAACTTTGCATCCATTGTATGTGACAGTTTGCAAGATTACGGATGTCAATAATTGACGTGATGGGTTAAAAGAAGAAAACATGTCACTAGTTCACAATTGTTTAATTAATTAGCCAGTATGAATGATACTTTCTCAAATAAATATAGTCCAGGTACAAATATGGTGCAATATTATATTTTTTCTAATTTACCGTAGTTTACATTGCTTGAGTGCTTGCCCAAACTCTAAAAATTATTTTCCACTTTGCTTTTTAGTTGATGAACGGGCTAATTAATTTCAGAGGTAAAATTTAAAAGGGTTTCAGATATTATTTGTACCTATTTAATTACATAATGAGGAGGCAGTGACAATCCTGGACATTAATTATGCACATCGGAATAGAAGTGATGAGAGGTCTTACAATATAGGAAATCTTTAGCTTTAGCATGGTTTTTGTAGAACTTGAACATAAGCCTTGATTGAAATGTTACTGAAAGTACTTAAAAACCAAATGTGGAAGTTGAATGATCTCCCCTAAGCATCACAGACACAGTATGTTTTTATCCCACCACTATCTGTGTAGTTGTGTCTGGCAGGATGATATGGTCACACAATGCAGCAGTCTATTTTTGGAGTTGTAAATTTCTCATCGGCAGTAAAAGAGCAGGTGGTATCTTTATTTGCCAACCAACTGAGCACCATTTTGAGGTAAATCCTCAAAAATCTGTTGTTTCTCCTCAGGAGCTTCCTGCGGGATCCAGGTCAAGGAGCCGCATAGTTGGCATGTTTTAAGGACACATGATGATTATTTTTGGCAGCCCCAATCTTTGGCAGTCCTTATCTTCTAAAAAGTGATAAGGAACTGTTCTAAATATGATTCACTACCGGGGAGATGTATGTAGAACATGCTGAATGATCTGAAATAAACAGACAGGACAATGAAGAAACACAGATGGAAATTTTTGCTGTGTTAACACATGAATAGTGCATTACTGCCTAGAAGGTGAACTAAGGACTCATATTTTCTTGTAGGCTTGCATAGGCTTCCCCATCCTGATAGATTAAAGGACCACCTAAGGCCCCATCCACACTGAATCCATTAGCAACCGTTTTTCTACAGATGCCCACGGATGTAAATGGATGGTAACCCCAAAAATATATGGGTGTGAATGGAATTAATTCACACCACAGCACTGCTTTGCATTGCAGTGTGTGGAAAAAAAGTAGGGCATGCTTTACTTTTTTTTAGTGCAATGGAACGCAGAGTATCAAAAATGGCCGCAAAAACAACGCCAGTAAAAAAAAAACGCATAAAAGTTTGTCCACTCAGGATATGTTAATTAAAATAAAGATTGTCAAAAAAGAGAAAAAAAATGCACAGCAACGGAATCCAATGCGTTGGAAGGTAATGAAGGTTGAAATTGCATATCAACAGACCTCCATTTAGTTATGTTTTTGATCTGATTTTGGTGTAAACAGGCTTTAAAGATGCAGTATGGATGATTATGAGTTTTAAAAATGTTTTTTTAAATCAATAAATCTGACAATTTTCAGACATCCAATGAAGACACATATTCCTAAACCTAGGTATACAAGCTACAATCTATTCCGTTAAGCCAATGGCTGAACGAGATAGATTGAATTGGATTCCCACACGGACGCTTGGAGCATCCGTGAAGGAACCCCTGCTGTTCTCTTTGTATTTTGACAGCGGCCACTGTCAGAATACCGACGAAGAGCGTGCAGCCTATTGGCTGTGTGGTCTGTTTGATAAAATTTTCTAAACATGCTTCTTCGATCAGCTTATCGATAGAAGCATGCAGGGTAGCACTTGACGGTCAGATTCGGCCAATAATCTATGTGTCTATACCTAGCTTAATGCATGTGTTTTAAATTACAGGACAGTATTCAACTGCAGTTTTTTTTTCTTACTTTTGGAGAAAGTAGAAAATGAGTGACACCTCTGTCAGCCTATTTTTTTCCTGTTTACTGCTAGAAAGATTTAGATTTACCTCTTCTACAAATACAACAAGAAGTCATTTGCTTGCTTTGGTGATAAGTGTATATTTCTGCATTTTCCATCACTGTCTGTCTCAACAACAGTGATTACAAATGCAAGTTGAACAAGAGCAACAATAAAAATCTGACTGACATTCTAAAAGCTGACTGAGGTTCTAATCCTTCTTTACACCATCCAAATTAAAACAAAATACATTTTAAGGACAAATACCTCACTGCATATGCATGTTCAGAAATAAATTACACTTTCCACCTTCTAACTCTTTAGTTTTTCTGCTGGACTTTTCAATCATCAAATCATCACTTTTCCATTCATTCAAAATCATAGGCTGTTTGTAAAACCAGAAAGGTCAGGCCAAGTCCAAATGATTTTCAGTTATTGGTTTGGTGGGTTGAATTAGACTTTGGCTATCAATGTTTTCAAAAAGATGACACCTCTCTGCCATGATTTGTAAATCTATTCCTGTCTGTTAGGAGGTTTTATATGTTCCTACCCACCTTTGAATGATCCAGCTTCTCCTGCAACATTCTCCATCATATAAAATATATTCATCTAAATAAAAAAACAAAAGGCTGAAAGCTAATGAAATTTATTATTGCCATGAACCCACCAAAACCTCTCGAGTTCATTTGCTGAAAACATGTCAAAGGTCATTCTGGACTTGACTTTTTATTATTCATGGTGATGCTTCTTTAGTAACCCGTTATGTCCTAAGGTTGGCTGACCAGTTCTGTATGTACAGTACTTCCAACACTGTATAAAGTCTTAAATCACAGACTATATAGTGGGTTATCTTCCCTGGAGAATGTGCATGCAAGTGTGTATCAATAGGCACCATTATCCACCTTAGGACAGGTGGTCCTGTCTGAATTCCACAGCAAGGGTATCTAAAAGCCATAAGAATTTGTCAGGTGGTACAACACTACTGTATGTACCAAAAACTAGAATATCAGTTTTCTGTGTACCAACCCTTTACAAAGCTAAGTTTGGCAATTCCTATATTTTTGCTTTGAAAAAGAAAAGAAGGGAGAAGTTGTGTCCTTTATGTCTATAAGTGAAGGACTAATAGAGACTTGAGAGATGTAAGTAAGAGGAGGTTCTAAACTGGCTTTTCTTCAGGTAATATACAAAAAATTGATCTTCTTACCTCTATGAGTTTGGAGAAGACAGTAATTCTTAAATAATGCTAGTAAAGGCATACTTAAAGCGACTTTGTTGCCAAGTAGAAACTTTAAAAGACATTTGTTTATAATCACCTGTCCTGGCATCTATTCCCCTGAACATTGCTCACTTGCAGAGCAACAGCCTTTTCACATTCCAATACACTCTGGAGCGTGTCAGATCCCCCCACTGCACTCTTTGGTTCCTCCCTCAGTCTTCCACATTACTATAGGTCTTCAGGACATGGTAGTGATACAGGGGCTAAAGAAAGAAAGCACGAACCATGGTGGGTGACTCAGGTATCCAACATTCCCGGAAGTGTCATAGGTGAAGTTTATGTGGGTAGCCGAAGCTCACAAGGGTCAGATGAAAATAAAAAAATAACTTTTATAAGTAGACCCCTATGTGTACGACATTAATAAGTGAAATAGTATTTTATTAATGAATCTAATTAGTCACTTGCTAGATAATCAGCATTGTGCAGTCCCTTAGTGGACCACAGCACATAAGAGGAATAGAACACTACTTATGATAAGGACAAGCAGGGTTTCCATATTGGTACATAACACATACATAACTTATCCTAGCTTCCATTCACAGAACATCAACAATCACATCATCCTTATTTGTACTGGGGTTGGGCTGACATGATCAATTCTGTGTTCTGTTTATTCCACTTTTCTTTGATCGGTTTATGGATTGCCAATCATAGTGCTACTGTCAGAACAGACACACAATCCACGTATACAGACGGCCTAGATGTACAGCAATGTAACACTTATTGAAGATTGACTGGTAATGAGTCACAGTTTCTGAACTGTTCTAACAAAGAATCTTAATGTCACCCCTTGCAGATGAGAAAAGTCGTAACAGGAGTACAAGAAAAAAACGGCATTTGAAGCTTTCCGCCAAGAAAAGCAGATCTATCCCCTCTGTGAGGGAATTATCACACTTTTTTTTATCTTCATTTACAATATTATGAAGAGGACTTCTATGACGCATTAAAGGCATTGTCTGAATTTTGCAGGCAATAGAACGCGTGTAAGTATTATACAAATTTCTATTTACTTTGGAAGGCAGTGAAAAGAACATAGAGGATACCCAGAGAGTAGAATACCATAGATTGCAGACCATCAGATTTCATATACTGTCTCCAGTGGAGAAATTATGATTTCTTCTTTACTGCGTTAAAAAAGTACAATAGCGCTCCTTTAATGATAAATCCTTGACGTCTATTTACATGATTTTATAAATGTTGTTGCTATCCTATAAATATCTGATGTGCATGTTTGTGTTTAAAGAAATGCGAATGTTAGCTCATTGATTTCAATGCAATTGTTTCTCTTGGCCATATTTATTATATACTATACCTTCTCATTATATAGCTAATTCAAAGGTCCATTTGTGTAAATTAGCCTAACTGCATCAATCTGAATACAAAATATAAGAACATTCCTTTCTGTGAAGTTTGCCTAGAAAATTGTGATAGTGTTGCTCTATGATTTCATTCCTGTGCTCCCCATTAGTTTTTTGAATTGAAAGTGAGCATATCATCACTGAACCTCATCTTTTGTAAATTGTAACCATAGTGTTTAATACAATTCTCTGTCCAGTTGCATGATAATTATTTGATCATTGCAGTTCAAAGATGCTGATTTTACAATCACACATATAGAAACATATGAAGTATAATGACTGTTTGGCTAAACATATTCAGTTTTTTATGTGATGATTCAGTCACTCTTATATGTTTTCTTCTAGATCCAGAAGATAAAGACGTTACTAACCAACATATCTTTATAGACGACTCTTTCTGATCTTTAAAGGTATGTTTTATCTAATCCAACAGAAAACTAGATGCAGTGGCATACCTAGGAAATGGCAGGCAGGGCACATGCCCCAGGCACCATCTTGGGCAGGGAGCTGCGACAATCAGGGTCAATGGCATTTTTTGCCCTGTTAGTTATGTTGTGTCCCATTCATCTGTTCCAAAAGCACAAACCCAATTATTGCACAGGTCAGCGGAGAATTGGGACAAAGAAAGTTACTCTACTCACTTCCTATTCTGGGCTTTGACTGATGACATCATCTAATGCAGAGGCTGGCAAAGGAAGTGAATAGGGTAAGCATTCCTGTACCTTCAACCCAGACGCTCTACTGTGTATATGTGTGTCAGGGTGTGCCAGGGCTGGGGTGTCACAATTTCAGTGCTTGCCGTAAGCGCTATTTACCATAGATACGCCTCTGACTAGATGCCTTTATGAAAAGTGTGCAATAGTAAGCAACTGTTACCTACAGGAACCATTAAGCTTCTGCCTCTCATTTCTGTAGTCAAAGTTTGAAAATGTTTATGATTGGATGCTATGGACAACAAGAAATATTTCTGCTAGCACTGTTACGTTTTGCACATTAGCCTTAGAGAGCTCAATATTTATTAAAATATTTTTCTCCAGCTAATTTTACATTTAGAAGTGGAGTCATACTCAAATGTGACTGTCACTTTAACAACAACAAAATCCACTAACAAGTTTAAACTGCAGGTTCCTAGAGAGGCCCCATACAGTATACACACCTAGCTTGTAGTCCACCTACCCAACAATCAGCATAAGAGATGCCAATCCAACCAAAATCCATCTCACGTTTATGGGTGCTGCAGATATAGTCAAAGCCTCTCAAGAGAGAAATTGATCATGCAGGTTGAAAAAGCAATAAGTACTGTTTTCTCCAAAGATAAGCACTAAAAGGTGACATTGCCAGTCCCTTTGTTTATGATTTTCTAGTCTTGGATGACATTTTGGAATGTATATTTAATGTGAAATGTTAAATAATACCAAATTGCATTTATTAGTTTCCTATCACACCCATTAAAAATGAAAATGTAATAGTGAAAAGCATGTGAATATTTGATATATATATATATTTTGTATATGTATGTTTATGTGCTACTCCTAACCATTTTACTTAACAATATTTTAGGAATACAAAAGTAACGGAGAAGTGTTAAAATATGTTTTCTTACTTCCAAAGATGGCAGACAACATCATGAAGTTATCTCAAGAAAAGAAGCTTGTTGCTGACCTACCTTTACCACCTCCCCCCGAATCAACACATCATTCAGTAATAGTAACTGGTGCACAGGATCAAGTCTGCCTGCCTCCACCACCACCACCACCAAAAGAGTCATTCTCTAAGTTCTATGAACAGCGCCAAGTAAATGAGCTAAAAAGACTTTATCGCCATATGCATCCAGAGTTGAGGAAAAATTTGGAACATGCTGTGACCCGAGACATTAATGAATTATTAAGCACAGATGAGCCAAACCAACCAACTTCAGTCAATCTGGATGCAGTATTGCCAGGAGAGGTGCAATCTATGCGTTGGATCTTTGAAAACTGGAATTTGGATTCTATAGGAGAACATCAACGTAGTCGGAAATTGACTGAAGAAGAGGCTGTACTTGGTGGAAATGTCAAAAATACATCTTTGATGTTTCAAGGTCAGACATGTGTAGATGATACCAGTTCCTCTCCTGATAATTTTCAAAGAAAAGGTGATGTGAAGACAGCCTTATGGTTGTTTGAAACCCAGCCACTTGATTCATTAAACAAAATATATCCCGAAGACACTGAAGTTCAAGAGGCTGTCTTAAAAGAAGCAGTTGAAAAAGGTGATGTGAAGGGCACCAAAATGCTTTTTGAGACACAATCTCTAGATGAAGTTGGCCGCTGCAACTCTGTAGAAGAAAACAGTATCCTTCAGCTCAAATCTGAAATACAAGAGATGAAGGGAGATGTAAACAAAACTATTAAACTGTTCCAGACTGAGCCTCTATGTGCAATCAGAGACAAAACAGAAAATATACATGAAATTAAATCTATTTGTAGAGAAGAAACACAGAGCAACAATGTAAACACAGCAAGATGGCTGTTTGAAACCCAACCCTTGGACACTATTCACAAGGATACCTCTAAAGTTCAGATTATCAGAGGGATTTCCTTGGAGGAGATTGCGAAGGGTGGAGTGAATGCAACAAAGTGGGTATTTGAAACTCAACCCTTGGACACAATAAAAGAGCACATAGAAGAAGGAGTATTTCAGGCATCTGTAGACACAATCCAAGGAGAGGAGGTATCAAAGCAGTGCAATGTATTTGAGAAACAATATCTGGACTCCATAAATGGCAATGCTGAAAGTAAATCTGCAACCGGAGAAGAAATAGTTGCTGGTGACGTGAAGTCCACATTATGGCTGTTTGAAACACAACCAATGGAGACACTCAAGGGAAGCTTGGAAGTTGGCCAGTTGAAAAAGGTTGAATTGTCAAGTGAAGAAAAGGGAGATGTCAAACAAAGGAAACATGTCTTTGAGACGTGTTCACTGGACAAAATTTCTAACAAAGAAGAAGATTCTAGTGAGCAGATTGAAGCAGACACAAAAGATATTGTTAAAGGGGAAGTTAAGACATTTAAAAATCTTTTTGAAACACTTCCCCTGGATAGCATTAAATCCACTAAGAGTGTTCAAGTCTCTGACCAGGAAGACATAAGAGTGGGAAATGTAAAGTCAACTCAGGCACTGTTTGAAAGTACACCACTGTATGCAATTGAAGACAGTCTGGGCAATTATCATGAAGTCACATCTGTCAGTCGGGAGCAGATAGTAAGTGGTGATGTTAAAAATTACAAATGGATGTTTGAAACAAAACCACTGGATCACTTTAATGACAGTACCCAAAAAGTTGACATAATTAAAGGTATCACTAAGCAGGAGATTGTGTCTGGTGATGTAGGAACGGCACGCTGGCTCTTTGAAACTCAATCTGTTGATGTGTTTTCAACAGATGAGCAATGTGCCACCCAAAAAGAAGTCTTACAGAAAGGTGATGTGAAGAAATGCAGATGGCTTTTTGAAACCCAACCCATTGATATTTTATATGATAAATCAGAGAAACCACAAAAGGAAGCTTTAGTTCAGGGTGACGTTAAGTCCTACACTTGGATGTTTGAAACGCAACCATTAGATTCCATAAATGACTCAGGAGCACATTACATAAGAGTGAACAGTGCTTCTCAAAATGATTTAGAAGGCGTCAGTGTCAAAACAACCAAACATTTGTTTGAGACTGAACCTTTAGACAGTATTTCCACTTCTAGGGAGTTCCCAAAAATGATTAGGTATGCAAGTCGTGTTGAAATCCAGTCAGGTGAAGTTTCTAGAGTGAAGGAAATTTTTGAATCAAAGCCAAAAGAACAAGTTCCTTCATGGAAAACAGATATTCCCACAGAAGAAAATATACAGGTCGGCTCTGTAAACAAATTCACTTGGCTTTTTGAAAATCGCCCAATGGATTCTATAAAAGACAACAAAAATGGTTTTCAAGAACTGCCCCCTGAAAAAGATATTCAAGGTGGTGATGTTGGAGGGAAAAAATTCATCTTTGAAACCTATTCTTTAGATCAGATCCATCAGGAGTTTGATGAGAAAGAAATAAGCAAAGTGCAAGAGACTCTTACCAAAGGAGATGTAAAATGCTGTACCATGCTTTTTGAAACCAAGCCACTATATGCTATACAAGACAAAAGTGGTGAATACCATGAGGTGACATCAGTACAAAAAGAAGAGATTGAGAAAGGAGATGTGAGAGGTGCAAAATGGCTGTTTGAAACCAAACCTCTTGATAGGATCAATAAAGATGAGGAAGTATTTGTTATCAGAGCTGTGACACAAGAAGATATTGAGAAGGGCTGTGTTAAGGCTGCTCGATGGAGGTTTGAGACGGAACCACTTGATACCATCACCGATAGTGCAAAGCAAGCTGTAAGAACAGTTGATGATATTAAAAAGGGTGATGTTCAGTTAAATAAACAGCTTTTTGAAACAGAACAAGTGAGCCAGAAGAAGTATGTCCGACTGGTTAGTGTTAGTGATGTTCAGAAAGGAAACGTTAGAACTTCTACATGGCTCTTTGAAAACCAACCCATTGATAGCCTGAAAGGAGAAGATCAAGAACATCAGGGGATAGTTAAAGTGCAAAGAGAAGACAGCCAAAAGGGTGATGTGAAGAGATGCACATGGTTATTTGAATCTCAACCACTAGATAGCCTAAAAGATACAGAAAATCAAGCTACTCCTCAGACCATGGAAGATATTCCAAAAGCGAATGTAAAAAGCACCACATGGCTCTTTGAAAGTACACCTCTTGACAAAATTGACTTGAAACATTCACCTAGTACTGAACAAAGTGAAATAAGCATAAAAGATACCCTTGACGCATTTTATTCCTGCAAAATCATTCAGAATAAAGGAATTGTCATCGAAAATATCCACAGTGGGAATGTGAAAATGACAAAATATCAGTTTACAACACAAAATAAAGCAGATATCCAAAAGGAAGAAACTGTTGGGGGTAACCTTCAAAGGATACTTTTACAGTTACTCCATAGAACTGATGTTGAACCCCATGGGCTCCTAGTTGAAGAAAATGATAGCAGGTATCTACAAATGACCAACTTAACTCTGTTAAATACAGTTCAGTCAAAAGAAGAAGTCACAGACTCTGTCAGGGATGATGTAGCTAAAGCCCTAAACATACTGCTAAATGAAAATGATTCCTACAAAACTGGCATTATAATAGAAGAATCAGAAAGGGGCTCTGTAAAAATTATCATCTACTCTCTTTCATCACATTGTAAATTTAATGAGACTGGTGAGGTTCTTGCCAAAGGTGATGTCAAATCTACTATCGGCTCTCTCCTTGCTTGCAGTCAGGACAGCAGACCAAAAATTTCAGTGACACGTGAGGAAAAAGAGAAAGGAAATGTTCAGTTATATACAAGCTGTATTGAGAAAGGTGATATAGGGTACTTAAAACATCTTCAAGCTGAGTCAGATATTCTCACTTCATCTCAGAGAGACACCATCCATCAAGAAACCACCTGCACTGAGCAACAAGGTACCACAATACAAAATAGTAATCAGGGTACCAGAGATCCAAAATGTGTTTATATTATGTCCACCCCTGTATTCCATCCTGTTCAACCTCAGCAACAGTTGGAAAAATGCAGAACAGCGGATACTACTGAAGCTTCTAAAAACCAAAAGGTTTCAACAGGATGCAAAGTAGAGAAACAAGACACCACTCTGAATAAGTCTAGACAAATCAGCTCTGCAATGAATAAGTCTTCACTTACAAAACATACATCTGAAGAATCAACGAAGTCTACATCACTTAAAGGGTGTTGTGTTGGGGGTTTAAGCTCCAATACAGTGAAGGAGTCTTGCGGAGATAACAGTGATCTTCAAGCTGCATTGCTGGATCTGCGTCAAGTTACAGCTGAAGCTAAAAGCATTCAAAAACAAGTTCAATGTAAGATCCAGAAAACCAATCAAGAAGTTCAATCTAAAAAGGAAGATGTACTGGAGAATAAGATTAAACCTGTTCAAGCAACTTTGCATCAAGAATGCGCAGCTTCAAAACATAGCATAAGTGTCTCAACAAAAGCTCAAGAAACACGAACATCTTATGCAAGTCTTCAGAAATCTACCACTTCCACAAAAAAGGTCAGTGTTTCTCAGGAGGAGGAGAAAGAGTCTGCACTGGAGAGTAGGGAGATCTCTGTAGGAGGAAATAACAGTATTACAGATAATTCTGAGCCACCCAAACAAGTAAAAAATTATTTAAATCCCTTTATTAATGATGAATATAAAACACAATTAGAGCAGGAGGAAAGAGATCAAGATATTGTTAGAGGAGATGTAAAGGCAACAATCAGAGCTTTACAAAATGCTTCAACAGAACAAAATGTAATAGAAAAGGAGGAAGTTGTAAGAGGTAATTTAACGTCTGCCCTTGAGTCCCTGCAAAAATGTAATGTTAATGTATCAAAGGGTGACTTCAAAGCAGCTATGATATACAGAAATGCAGGTCAGTCATATGCATCTAGCAAAAGAAAAGACAATGATCAGCTGATTAAAAATGAAGCTTTCATTAATTCAGTACAACCATCTGACCATGACTCTCCTCCTTCTTCAGCTGCTGTAACTGGACAAGAGAAGTACCAAGTTCCTAATACAAGTAATGTCGATGCCACAAAAGATGACTCTGAAAAGATGAATGATCCTGTACTGAAGTTTCCTGGTCCTATTACCCAACAGGCAAGTGAAAAAACATTTAGCAAGGATGCAAATACATGTCAGTCAACACAAAGAAAAAAGCCAGTGCCACCACCAAAGCCAAAGCATCTTCTCCCTGGTAAATGTCCCCCTCCTCGTCACAGAGTTAAGACTCCCATGACTTCAACACCAGCTTCAACTCCACCACCTACCACTCCAACTGATAACTATTCCACAATTTTAACATGTCCAGGCAATGAGTCCAAACAGGTCCATGCTCATACCGGTGGTCCATCTAAACATCCTGACCTTTTTCTTGGGTTAATGGAAAATGAAGTATCTGAAAAGGAAACAATTTCCAACAATACAAGTTTAAAACACAATGAAAGACATAGCATTAACACCAAAAACCAAACCAATGAGGATGAATGTACATCAGTGCCAAAAACTCAGAATACTACATTAGTCAGTGATGTAAAAGCTTGTATAGCACAACCAGAACAGTTAGATCCCATTTCAGAAGATAAATCCATAATCTACCAAGCTTTAGAAAATCAAGATAAAGCATCAGACAAGACAAGTATCATACTAACAGAGTCAAAAGATTGCTGTAATCACAGTGATACCAAAGGTGTTGTAATGAGGGTAAAAAAAAGAAAAGAAACAGAAGATGAAAAGCGCAAACGATTATCTATCCATATGGATGAAATTATGAAGGATAATGTCAAAGCAGCAACTGACATTTTTGAAAACTTGAGAAAACAAGATGAACTTGAGATGATTTTGAAAAAAATGGAAGAATTGGAAGAAGAGACCAGTGATGTAAGTGTAAGGTCCGTGAGGGGTTTATTTGACACTGTTCCAGATTGGATCACAAACAGTAAAGAAGAAGTAACCCCACTTTTGAAGCAACAGGAAGGGCGTAAATATGAAAGCTTTGAAATGCTAAAGGATGATACAGAAAGTGTCTCATCAGTGGAACTTGCCTTTGAGGATCTTGAAAAGGCAAGTACCGAAATAAAGTATTTAAAAGAGCAAACATTAGCAAGACTTCTAGATATTGAGGAAACAGTTAAGAAAGCGTTATATTCTGTTTCAAACTTGAAATCAGAATCTGACATTGCAAGTCTTTCAAGTCTTTTCCGAGAATCTCTTCAGAGTACACCCAACAATATTCGAAAAATCAGCATTGTTTCTAGTAAGTCAAAACCAGAGAGGACAACACAATCATTTGGACAAAAATATGTGCATGCTGTGAACAGTCATGATGTAATGGAAAATAAGAAAACAGAGCTGGAGGTGAATGCTGTTCCAAGTCGCCTATCTCCTACATCCCCATCTTTTATTAGTATAGAATCTACAGCCAGAAAGTCAATGCAACAAAATGGAAACTGTTCATCCTCAAACAAAAATGCTGAGGAGTGCACAGATCCCTTTGTTCAGTGGAGTTTAACAAGTGATAATGGTCAAGGTTCCTCGGGTAGCCTTCTTGGTATTCCAGCAGTTCATGAGCCAAATACCAAAGCAAGCATTAACACACCATCAAGTCCTGGCTCTCAACGCCAAAAAAGTGTTCTAGAATTGAAAACTGGACCAGAAGGACCTAAAGTAATTGGCACAACAATAGTGACAGAAAAATATGAAGAATCTGATCAATATGGCAACAAAATTATAAGGTCTACAACATCTACAACAGTAACTAAACAATCAGACACACAGAGTTCTTCGACGTATGAAGTAGTATCAACTACTCCCCGGTATGAAGTGACTGCCTCTCCTCTTCTTAAAAGACATGTAATGCCATCGGTGGAAAATTCCAACAGCAAAGGAAATGAGACAGGTGTTGTATTTGTTACTTTTGCCAACTCAAAACCAGCCAAAAAATAATATCTCATTTAAAAGCCCAAGAATACATTCTAATTTTATTTCAAACTGCGCTAGTCATGTTATACAAGACTGCAATGGATTGTAAAACCTTGTAAATGTTAACTGAAGATACCTGGTAGTAAGATTCTGATCATATTTTACAGTCAAAATCTGTATTAGCAACAATAGAATAAATGTCCAAATTCTGATTCCAACTTTTACAACTTTAAGTTATTTTAATGTCGGATTCTTTAAAATGTGTTAGTATTTTTACCAGATCAAGCCTTACATTCTGGGCTACACAGCAAAGGTTCCATGCCAAATTCTTCAAAAGAAAAATATTTTGCCATTCAACAGCAGTATTTTATAGTAAGTGTAAAATTTTAAACACAAAGTCCCACTTGTTGTAGGCCTGGACAAATATTCCGCATAAATTAGGTCAGTAATGCTTTTCCTGTTACTGTTTTTTTATTCACTTTTCCAGATATTGAGCATTAATGCAGCAATATCTACCATTGCTGGCCCATGTGTTTTTTTCAGTAAAGAGGTGTTGTATAGCTTTTCATGAATTAATAAATTAAATACTGAAAATTGAATCTGTAAGACGTAACAGTACATTCATTTGAAGACAAAGGGCTTAGTTTATTAAAAAGAAAAAACTTGGAGAAGTCAGTCTGATGTTAATTTTCATTATCAAATCTGCTATAAAATAAAATGGAATGAAGGCTGCTTACTAAAAGCACCTAAGTCATCATTCTTTACCCTAGTATTTCAATGTAAAAATATGAATAACAGCACAAACAATAGCAGAATACCATGTAATCATTACACTTTATATTTCACACAGTAGCATCACCCTGAAAATAACAAAAGGATGTCTTAATTTAGACAACACAGTTGCCTTCTTAATCCTGTAAATTATGAAATATGGAATGCTGTGATGGGAAATCATAATTTATCTATACCACATTTATCTGACATGAAACCCCCCCTTTCACCTGTCATAATTGCCATATATTATATGATTATTTTTTAAAGGCAATGTGAACATTTATGAACAAATATTCAGCAAAATAGGGTCCTCATTTTTCAACTCTACTTTCTATTTTAATGTATACTTTTCTTAGCATACAAATGTTTCAGAGTATTTAAATATTCCAAAATAATTTATTATTTATCATGCCAAAGTGATGTTTTTATAGAGTTTTATTCCTTGAATTGTTACATTTATAGAAAAATAATTTACCTTTATATAGTTATTTTTCTCAAGAAATTGTTTTGTATCTTTCATGCACTACTGTCTGTGACAATCTCTTTGTTTTTACTGTTGCATAATAAACAAACATATTTGCATTAATTATGTTGTTTAGATTCATCATTTAACTTTGCAAAGTCTCCAATATACAATTGCATGCATTACCTTTTATAGGAAAAAGGAAAATGGGGGTGTAGCCAAAATATTTTATTTATTTACTAGCAAAGATATAAACAGACAATAGACTGTTTGCTTTACAAGGCAATTTTCTCTTAGATGAGGTGAACCTTTGCTGACTTTCATTGTCCAATCATGTGCAAGCAAAAGCACTGGGTTTTTTTTACTGTATTTTCCATGCATTTGATTGAGTTTGTGAAGCAAAGTGATTTTTTTTACCACATTCACTTCAGAAGACAAAAAAATTGTATTTGACATAATTCTGATCAGTGCCAAACTGTGTACAATAGTAAATCTTTTGTCAATGAGAATAATTTTCATGACAAGGTAATTTCCACGTTAAGGAGGATTGTGTTTTAGCTGAGGACTCATTTAAATGTGACAACACAGTTCCATGTTGCTTTCATATTATTTATTGGACATACTTTCATGTTGACCGATTTATCATTTTTAAATTTCTTTAAATAAAGGATATAAAATAGACTTATGGCCCATCACACCTATGCATTGTAACACAGGTTTGCCATTATTTTTATTGCTGCTAGTTGATAACTGTGCAAAGCATTGACATGCATTGGCCCATAAAGTTCATATCTGTTCTCTGATCTATTGACACATGTTATGTAGGCTTTGAATGAGAATGGCAGTGCATGTCACCTCATGAAAACACACCTGTGGCAAGTAATACTGAACAAGTAGATACAGATGCATAGGTGTGAATTCAACTTTAGCATGAAAACATGCTGCAACATTTGTTATTTGGTGCAGCTTATAAACGTGTACTCTTCTGCTCCTGCTCAGTGCTCAGTTCAAGATGTCCATTCATCAAATGTTGTTCTCTGTTGATTTCATTTCTGTAAGATAAAGAATTCTCAGCTTCAGTGGTGACTGTGGTGGACAGTAATAATAATTTACTAAAACTTTAAAGAGCCTGTACAACTTTATATGTTATTTCCAGAGCTATCTTTAATACAGGGTAAAAGGGGCAGTTGTCCCAGGCCAGTCGTTGTGAAGCCCAAAGTAGCTGCCCCTTGAGTCTACAAAAGATATGCAGCGCTCTTCTGTTTAATATGCGATTGGCACTGCCGTACACCATGTGGCATGACCGCGTGACATCCCAGTCAGACTTAAGTCTACCTGTGACACCTCCTCCTATCTGTTCTGCAGGTTGAGGATGTTGTGCAAGAGTGGCTACCAAATGCCATGTCACAACTGTCAATCAGAAGAGTAACACATGACATTTGGACTAAGCTACTGCTACAACGCCAAGGCAGAGGCAGATGGCCCTGGTTATTTTACAAAATGGCAGCAAGTTAACCACCTAACCGCTCTTATATTTGTTTAACGTTATAGCCGTGAGATCTCTACACTTCACCACTTAGGTCTAAATGTCTACCAAAGCCATTTTAAGGGAGTCCTGTGGATTAACATTTATATGTATTTATTTATTTATTTTATTCTTTCAGAGCACAGCAGAGAATAGGGAACTTCAAAAACTTCACCGTGGGTGGAAAAAGAGCCATTGCAGCCTTTGCATGGCAGCATAGCTGTTGCTTGGTAATGTCCAAAGTTAGTTGGCTACAGATAGACTCTTCCTACTTAGGAGAGGACATGTGCTTTCTGTTCCTGATAACTTGATCAGAAACCTGATTGGAGGCCTGTAATATTTTTATACTGCTGCTGTATTTCATTCAGACCAGAAGTGGAGGCTATTAAGCAAGTCTTTCTGTAATCTAATCTTTTTAATTTTTGCTGCACATAGCTTATGTGTATGTCCGGTGATGCACGTATCTCAGATTCATATGCATAGTGCTAGATGGCTAGACCTGAGCTGCTGTATGTGTGTAGTGGTCGCCTTGCAGTAAATTTTTAGATAGACCTCTTTATTAAAGCATACATGCATCTCTTATTTCTTAAGCAACTGCCATCCTTTCTGGTCTCAGATTCATTCGTTAGCTTTAGATCAGGGCTCAGTAGACAGCGTATGGTACAGACGAGTAAGGCATCAGTAAGCCCATAGGTAGCTTGAGGTCTGGTTGAATTGCAGACTAGAAAATAGGTAGGAACTGAGAAGCAGAGTAGATAGGCTGACAGTGAGTTCTGGTGTAACACCATTGACTTCACCGCTAAGACATTGATACTCAGACTGGTAGGGTGCCAGCTGGAGGATCTCCTTATCACCACTGACCTAGTATTCAGCTTACAAAATTCAAAACTGATGCCAAACCTGCAACCATCTTTCCCGGGGCCCCTGCAACCAAACTTTTGTTCCACTTTCATCTGAAGGTATCTTTGCTAAATAGTTGTATATACATAGGGTGTGCAGTGCCATCAGGAAGCCTGCTGAGCCGATCTGCTGATGTTATATGTTGTATATTGGATATATGAACTACTAGTGTTTTATTTTTATTGTTTTACCAGGGCTAGTGTATGTAAGGATTAAAATGTCACTATTACATATCAGAGTTCCACTTTAACTCTGTAAGTTTCTACTGACTAAGTGATCTTTGATTCTCATAGCACCCTGGGAAGCTGAAATTGTTTTGTCTCCTCTGTTAACACACTGTGGGAAAAAAGATTTCATGGAGACATTTCAGCAAAATACACTGCTCGAGAATAACAATTATTAATATATTTTGATGACATATCACTCATTTATATTAAGTCTGTGAATGCCTTAAATGTACTCTTATTGGCTGTTTGTGATATCTGGCCACACCCAGAACATACATTATGCATGATGTATAAATAAGCATGTAACACAATAAATTTGAGTTTATTGAGTAATTATGAGTTTGATCTTGTTCACGCTGCTTGATTGGATCATTCTCCCTGAGCTCGGTTGGGACAGGATGGTTGAATGGAAAGTACTGATACATAATGGGTTAAATCTTTTCAGTGTCCACTGAAGGGACAGCAGTGAGCCACATTGCCATTAGTTGGTTTCCTTTTCTTATAGCTTTTGCCTAATTATATTTGGAGCATGCAAATTGTACATTCAATTCAGCCATGCTGCACTGCGGTGACCTGCATTGTCATATAGTGTGCTGTGCAGAAATTGTGTGAATAGGGCACATAAAAAACAAGTGATTTCTCTGTGGCTATGAAGAAAGCATTTTCCTACTGCTGAAACTGCGGAAATCTTTTTTCTGTTGCTGAAAGTATGAAAAGATTTTTTCTTCTGTCAAAAAACACAGCTCCCTGCACATGTGTGCATGGGTCCTTAAACAAAGTGTAGTCCTAGTGACTATACACAGAAACAAGTATTTTGGATTACTGGAATGCACTGATCAACGCCGTAACAGCCAGCATTCTAAAGAATGTGAAAAATAATCCTAGCTATTTCCATTTAGTAATGTATCTGTACCTTGGGACGCCATTGGCTTCATGTGTATGGTCCTGCAGATCTCTGTTCCTTGTCTCTGGTAGTAAAAAACAAAGAAGGCCTCCAATGATGGGGCCACTGCCAAAAACAGCCATTGGAATAGCCGGATGATACTGATCCAAGAGATTTATGAGTGGAGCAATTATTCCAGCTACACGGGATGACATGGAGCAGAGGCCCACTCCATTCTGTCTGCAAAAAAAACACACACACAACTTCACCATTGGTAAGGGACAGGACACTATCATCATCCAATAAATCTAAGAAAGCTGAACTCCAGCCTAACATTTTTTTGCTGAAACTCAATATTCTCAATTCCCTTTAGGTTGCACCTCCACATTATAAACAATTAAAACTTCAACAGCTATCTTGAGCCAACCTTGACTTCCTGTCTAAATGACCTCCATCATTCATCCCTGCTTCTTCAGCCGGATTCACACTGTCCTTGACCCCACTCTCATAACTATTATCACTCTCTGCCATCGTTAATTTGTTCCCAAATTTTACATGAAAGAACACATCCTTGGCATCCCTATAGACATGCCTGCAACCAGTCAACCAAACAGCTGAATACACAGCCGGCCCTCCCACCAAACTCACAGCAAAGAGCAGCAGGAGGACATATTGATGATATCACTGGGTCTAAAAACAGGTATTTCTTGAAGAACAAAATGATTTCATTAAAAATTTTGAACTGCACATTGATCAGGGAGAAGAGCTTTAAAGCCAACATGAGCATTCAGTTTAAATTTGATACATTCCTGGTGCATTAAAACAACAGCCTGATTGGCCTGATTGCAGTGGAAAAGCTTGTTCCTTGCCATACTGAAGAGTGGTACCCTTTGATTGTGTTTGGAAGCAGTGGTCTCTACGCAGAGGTCCTGTACACCCCTACTGAGTCTGAGCAAGGGTTTTCTAATCACCGAGGAGCAAGTGCCTTGCTGATTGCAGAGCTATGAGTCTGACTCAGTAGGAGATGTGTTAGATCTCTGTGAGGCCAATGCGTTCACATACAGAGCCAGTGCCACACTCTGCGCATGCTGACAAGAGACAAGCTTTTCTACATAGGCTGCCCCCTGTATGCCAAGACATCTCCCAACATCTCCTAGACCATTATTCATAGGGTCCAAAGGCAGTATGGATTTTTCCAGCAAAATACTGTTACTTTTTTCTTAAAACAAGCTAGCGTTCAGGGCAGGGGTCATCAAACTACGGCTCGTTTTCTGGATATGGTCCTCCAAGGTCATTTACTCATCTCTACCCTGGCTGTAGCTTCTAGTAGCACTGCGGCCAGTGTCATTAGTGGCAGTCGGCAGGACACGGTGATGTGACGCACTGGGGCCAAGGACACGCTGAGCCATAGACACAGCTGGGGTTACCTGGTGACATGACACGCTGGGACCAGCTGAGCTACAGACACAGCCTTTGGGATGCAGTTGCCTACTGTGAAGCATGGCGGGAGGTCAATCATGCTTTGGGGCTGTTTTGCTTCTGCA
>JAEOBE010293917.1:0-13947 GCA_022657655.1 Phrynoglossus myanhessei | reverse complement strand
TTCATTTTCTCATAAATAGTCTTGCGTGGTAGACTTTGGCCGCAGCCTGGGACTTCCTACAGTACAGTAATAGCCTCCGTCTGTAAATATGAGTCATATGTAACTCAGATGTCCTTAACTCAGGGACTGCCTGTATTACAGAACACTGCTTAATATATTAAATTCTGAGGCTGGGTTCAGACTGAAATCTACACCCAGCCTGCTCATATTCTATTCATTTTTGCCTCTCTGGTCTCCCCTGTAAGGTTCATGCTACAGTGGCTGAAACGAGCAACCAACGCCTCTGGAATCGCGCAAGTTGAGCAAAGGCGTTCATTGCTTCTCTGCTTGACATATGCCTATAGGGAATGACTGCACCCTACGGCAGGGCTTAAAATTTCGCATTGCAACCTACTAGCTGCGCCAAAACCTTTCTCTCCCACCAGTTGCCCCACCCAACCTTGCTGAGGTCTGTCCCTAACCCCACCCCAGCCACATCCTCTTACAGCTTAGGAAATTACATTTTTCTTTAGAATAAAGAATCCAAAATATATAACGATAATGGTCAGCAGTAATCCGAACATGGTAGCATAGTGGTCAGCAGTAAACAGAACATGGTAGCAGAGTGGTCAGCACTAATCAGAACGTAGTAGCATAGGGGTCAGCATCAATGATTTGCATGGTAGCATAGTGGTCACCAGCAATGATTCGCATGGTAGCATAGTTGGCACTAGCAATGAGGACAAGGTAGGATAGTGGATGTTACCTGCATTTACCTGGTCTGCCGTGCAGTGGATGTGGCCTCCCTTGTTGCTTGCTCCCCTCACCGTCTGCAGCACTGCCTCCTTCTGATCTGCAGCTGTCATCAGCTGAATGGGTGCTCGCCAGGTTGAAATTTCTGCTTGCAAAATGCGAGCAGGAGAGTGGAAATTTCAAACCCTGCCCTAGGGCATATGTGAACCAGCCCCATTGAAAGCAATGGGAAGGCTGGTGTCCATAGTTTCTGTGCTCATATGTCGAGCGTAGAAACAATGTGGTGTGAACCCAGCCTGAATGTTTAAAACAAAAAAAAAAATAAAAATTGAAATACAGAGCGTATAGATCTTACATGGAGCTGAAGTTATGTCCTAATAATAAACTATATTTATAGACCATTTTCATTATGATGTACTCATATTTTCTATCTTTTTTTGGCAGATATATGACATTTTAAGTGACAGCATTGCATAATCTGTCTACTTAAATGTATTCAGTGTGTGGCTCTCGGAGCTATGTGAAATGGAGCAATTCATTATTTTTTTTCGAGAAATAACACAAGGGCATTCCACTGGAATCAATAAGCTGTTACAGGGTATCCAGAATATGCTGAAAATTGTGCTATTTATATCAGGTCAAGATAAATGTTTCTGGAGGATTCATAGGAAGCTGAATGATGACCAAAACTGAAAAGGTTCATGACTTTATTAAAAATATATGTATATAAAGGGTACAAAAATTCTAGAGGCGTGTGTCCACTTGTAACACTTAATACTGTACACATATGAATCTTCCAGAAGGTGATAGAGTGTGACAACCTATAACACCTAATACTTTACATATACCAAATAGCCATAACATGACCACCTGCCTACTACTGAGCAGGTCTCCCCGTTGGAGACAAAATAGCCCTGACCTGTCAAGCCATGACTTCCATTAGACCGCTGAAGGTATGCTGTTGTAGTGGCACCAAGCAGGCAGTAGCATATCCTTTTGAGTTCTGTAAGGAAGTCTAAAGGGTCATCCTTGTTTTTCTAGAACACTTTAAAGATGCCCAACTGGATTGAGATCTGAAGAATTTGTAGGCCAAGTCCACATCAACTCGTGTTCCTCAAGCCATTATTGCAGTGTGGCAGGGTGCATTATCTTGCTGAAAGAGGCCATCATCATTCCATGAAAGGGTGCACTTTGTCAACAAGAGTGTTTAGGTTATTGGTACATATCAAGGTTAACTACACATGAAGGGTGGAACCCAAGGTTTCCCAGCAGAACACTGCCCAAAGATATAAGCTTTCCTTCTTCCCATAGCGCATCATCTTGTTATCTCTTCCCCAAGTAGTCCAAGCACATGCACCCAGCCATCCACATGATGTAAAATAAAACATGATTCATCAGACCAGCCCCCCTTCTTCAGCTTCCAGTTCTGATGCTCACATGCTGATTGTAGATACTGGGTCAGCATGGGTACTCAGACTGGTCTGTGGCCCCATATGCAACAAACTGATGTTCAGACATGTTTCTATCAGAACCAGCATTCAATTTTTCATCAATTTGAGCTAGAGCAGGTCTTCTCTTGAATCAGACTACATGGCCAGCCTTCGATCCCTATGTAAATCAGTGAGCTTTGGCAACCCATGACCGTGTTGCGTGTTCAACAGTTTTCCATTGGACATGAAGACCGGGCATATACCCCAAGACCTGCAGCTTTGGAATTACCCTACCCAGTCATCTACTCAACACAATTTGGCCATAGTTGCTCAAATCCTTATACTTGCCCATTTTTCTTTTTTCTGACACCTCAACTTCCAGAACAAAATTTTCACTTACTGCTTAATATATCCTACCCACTTCCAGTTGCCATTTTCATGAGAAAGTTACTGTGCTTCCCTTCACTTGTCGGTCTTAACATGTTATGACTGATGTCTGTGGAAGGTACATGTGTAATTCTCATTTAATATATACTCCACAAATATCAATGGCACAGGAATTTCTAGAGGACTGTGACCATTCTACCCTATAATATTCCACTTATATTCCTGGTACAGGTGATGGAAGAGGGCTGTGACCATTCCTAACATATAATACTCCATCTAGCTGGGTATAAATGCTTTGAATTTTGAGCAGTTCTTGATCATCCAGTCAAAATTTGAAGCATGTGTAGCACTGTTGGCTATTTGTCTAAAGGGCTTCCCTGTATCTGCTGATCTAAGAAGCCTGCTAAAAAATTGTTGATGAGACTGATCAGCCAATAGGCTGCTTGCTCTTCACCGGTATTGTTATAACAGCCGCTTGGCAAAGAACAATGTAAACAACGGAAGGTACATTTAATGATGCCCTGATGAAGAGGATCCGTGAAACTTTGAAATGTTGGAATAAATGCACTGAATCAGTTCAACGTGTAAGCTGGTGATATCTGCATGGTCTTTCCAAGAAACTGCAACCAAATTGAACGGTGAACCTTCTCTAAACATAACTGGAAGTGCTACTGCTTATAGAGTGTCTTAACAGAACCTCTTTAAGAAAAATGATGGGCCTATTCACACCTCTGCAGGTGTGTTGTACATGCTCTTTATGTGCATTGACAGAAGGTGCTTTAGGGCATTGGTTCCCAACATTTGTATACCCATGGACAGTCCATTTTTATAAATCGTAGACCTCCGTGGGGTGGTGTGCAGTGCTGAAAGGCAGGTTTGGCAAAATTGCACAGACAGTAGGAAGGGCTCAAATGCCACTGTGTTGATGTCAGTGGGAAGAAGGAGGGTGCTGAAAGGCTGGGGTGGCGGCTCTTTGGGGTGTGATATATTGCAGTGGTGTGTCTAGTGTAATAAGGGATGTATGAAGAAAGTAGTCAGCACCCCAAATCATTGCAAATCAAAGTGACATCTTTATTGCCCAGTCGTAGTCATCATACTGCGTCATGTTCAGCCTGATGAGGAGGAGCCGAAGCGATCGTTGCTGTTGTATGATGACTGTGATTGGGCAATAAAGATGTCACTTTGACTGCAATGATTTGAAGTGCTGGCAAATTTTTCATAGATTCGACTGGACCATGACGGCACCATCCGTGTGTACCCTCTACCCTGGGGATATCCGGCAAAGAGTGCAATTAGCTTCTGGTTTATCCAATGTTATATTGGGGTCTCTTTGGAGTGAGGTCTGCGATACCAGATTTCTCAGATAGGTGAAAAAAAGGGTGTAACCCTCAGCAGGGAACTAAATGAGATGTTGGCAGTCGAAACAATGGAATGAGTGTTGGAAGATGAAGCCAAAGGATGACTCTGCAAACTTTCTGCACAAATTGAGATCTTGGCTCTCCACTGCCACCGCCTTGTTCCACCATTACAAAAACATTTTCAAGTACTGCTGGTTGGGAACCGCTGCTTTACAGCATTCCATTCACTTTGATCAGACCATTCAAAAGCCCCTGTGTATAAATAAGTCATAGTTATCTGCACTATTTTTGGCTATAAAGCACACCACAACTCCTGTACATTGGGGCTGCCATTTAAAATGAACAGCATTGCTCTACTGTCCATTAAAGGCAAAATACCACCTTAAAGAAAATAAGAACTTCTTGATAAAAGAAAAATTGTGCATTTATTATTTTTTGCATTTGAGCCAAAAAAATGCTCTAGGTCCTGCAGACTCCTCGCCCCTTCCATGCCCAAACCAAAGTATGGACATTTGGCCACATGGATGGGAGGAAGAATTGCGTGGACTACACGTGACGTGGAATCACCACGCTTGTATTTCAGGTCCTTTTGCCACAGTGGCTGATAGAACATATAACATCTCTGTTGACAGATTCTGGCAAAGGATCTGAGAATGGAAGATTCTGCTGGGACAGTCACACAAAAATACGCCAACCAGCCCTGTGATTTAGATAAGGGAGGGGCGTTTGTAATGTGACCATGTATTGGGCCCATTAACACCAGCTGCTTTGCTTCACCATACAGCTGCTGGTGCATCCATGCCCGGTCCAGTGCTGATGCATCAAGCATGACATATTGCACTCATTTTGTTAAAACTATTGAAATGTCACAAGTGGCACTTAAGTTCTATAGGTACAGCAGGGTGCAAAGCTGTCATACCATGTCACACTGCACTTAAAAAGGTTGTGCAAGTCCTAGTTTTTTCAGTGCACACCACCGCACTGCTATGGTATGGTATGGTATGGTATGATCTGCACCAGGGGTGCCCCCTGGCCTTTTTACCACCCGAGAAAGGGATGGGGTGGGTGATTGGGTGCTGGCAGAGCAGCATGAGTATTACAAAGTGCTGCCTACCACCCCTGGCACCCTTTAGTAATATACAACGGTTGACTCGTGATCCAGGCACTGGGGAGATGGGACAGATTTGTGGAAGTCATTTCACATTCGGTGAGCAATTAGAATTACCCGTTGACTCATGGTACCTGTACATGCCCTTCAGGAGTGTTGACAATAAAAATATGTTTAATAAAATAAATTCAATTGTAGTTCATAAGCCATCATAGAACAAATCTGAAAATACTGACATCATTTATTAATATTCATTGTTACTGGCAGCGAAAGTACACATATCTATAGGTATCAGAACATATGTAGAAAACGGTTTCTTAAAGGTATAATTGGTGGACTGCTGTGCCACTATATGTTGTTTGTAATAAAACACTGAGCTTTAGGATATGCTCTGTATGAATTCATGTTTTACAAGAGGTTTTTAAAAGGTGTGATCATTATTAAAATGAATAAAACTGATTATAATCCCCCATTATTCCCATTCAAATATAAAAAGTTGCCATTAATGGCGTTCCATAAATGGTCACAAACTGTACAATACACTTCTCCTTTAAGTTGCATGATAATCTTGTTTTACTATTCCCCAATGCATGATGATGGAGATCGTACAAGAATATCGTAGCATATCGGCTCTCTGAAAAGCAAAAGGCCACATATTAATCATGGTGACCTTCCATATTATGTTGTAGATGACATGAATCTGGTATAATATACTAGATTAATCATTTCCATTCTAAAATTAGGTTTAAAAAAAGGTCATCGTTTTCGTACAATTCTCTAAAATATACATTGTAAATAAATGTACAATTGCACTTGTTATATTTGGCAGCACAGTATCCGTATGGCACATGATTTTTATTCCCTCCATCCATATTTAAAGAAGAAGTATGCAAATAAAAACAATTTTGCTTTCCGATCTGTATACGTTTTTCAGATCTGTGACTCAAGAGGTACTAAAGAGGATTAGGAGAATGGTCAGGCAACTACCATTTCTGGAAGTAAAAAAATTGCAGCTACTGAACTTCTCTCAAGACACGTTTACTTTAATAATGATTTCAACTAGAAATCCCTTATGTAGTGAAACACAATGGTCCCCTCCTGGAGCTTTGTGTTGCTCTCACCAGGAGCCAGACTGTAATTTCAAATGCCATCCGCAGCACCCCCTGCTGGTGAAATATTACATCACAACTCAATCACAGAACAACAGACAAATGTGTATAAATGAGCTTTTATAATGCACTTTACCCACCTCCATTCCAGCGCTGTGCTATCTGTGACCTCCCTTGTTGTGGTTGACACCATCACTGCGTCTTCTTTCAGGTTTCACACCTTTGCCCTCCTTGATTGGCTGACCCAAGATGATGTTACTCCAACGCATGCACACAGGGGTTAATTCATCCCAAGAAATGCTGAAATTGTACATTCAGCTGTACATGTGCAGCATAGAGTACCATCTTTAGAATCTTCAGAATCAGGCAACCAAGATGCTGGTATTGCAGAAGAGAATACAGAGTCTACGGCAATAAAAGCATTCACATTACTCATTTTTCTCTTATTCTGCCCTAGAATTCCACTTTAAATAAGTCAGTAATACGTTAAACACAAAGTGTAGTAACCCATAGCAGCCCTTTACTGAATCCACAACCAGCTATATTCAATTTTGACTGGTTACCAAGGGTGCTGAACCTTTTCAATGGACAAACGCAGAACAGTAAAGTTCTTGATTCACGTATCTCATTCCATCACATTTCCTGAGAATAAAAGGATTATTGTGAGGATATTCGGCAGAGCCATACAAATCAATGCGCTGAACTGATGGTGGCCAAATAGTCTAAAACGGCCATATGCAGTTTGGAATGCATAGCTGTATAATATTAGACTATATTTGCACTCTACAAGCAGTTCTGGATGGACATCTGGCCTAAAAGGCACAAAGAAATGATTTTCATGGCTTCCTCCACTATCCTAAACTGAGAAATAATACTCTTATTTTTGGGAGCGGGTGATGGGATGAGACATGTGAGTATTTACTGTATGGCCAAATCTTTTATGACTGCACATGAGAATATAGCAGGCTTTGCCCACTACATGCTGACAGTGCAGAGCTGTGCCACAGCTAGGAGGGAAGCCCGCAATTTATCTGGAGTCAGCTCTGCCCACCCCCTTCCCTCTGCATCCTGCCAGTGAGCACTGGAGAGGCAGAAGGGGAGGCGGGATCCCTGTGGGGAGAGGTGACCGACAGTCATTACTTACTGCAGGAAGATGATTGGGAACTCAGTATACGATCAATCAGTTACCAATCCATAGAGCTGTCACAGGTCGGCTCTAATTATGGGGAAGTGTTCATTTAACGCCCCCCATCATTCTCCTTTAAGAAGGTTTACTATGCTACACACTTATTACAGTGAGAGATTTAGGATTGCTTTAATCCATTCTCAACATAACTTGTCTATAACATAATATACACATATAATATAACTTGTCTGTTTATAATGTACCATTGGCTAAGACGTAAAGGGTGGATATACACGTTTCACATCATGACCATGGTCATTTTCGAGCGGTCGGAAAACAGCTGAAATTTGAGCATGTTCACCATGCTGAAACACTTTTCCTGATTGAAAAATGGCCAAAAATGCCATACGCATGCTGAAATTTCAGCCATTTTCCACACAAGCGAAAACAGTCAAAAATGGCCGCAGCTGGAATTCAAAACGTGTATACCCACCCTAAGAGAATCATGATGTGTGAATCACTATGAATAACAGCAAAATAGAATGATCAGCTCTGAGTCCCCGTTTCCACCTAGGTGTTTTGGTGTGAAAAACAAGAAATCCAATCCATTCCTACAGCCCCTGTTCACACCTGAGCTTCTTTTTTCCAAGCTGTAAAAACGCCTGTTGCTGGAAAAAGATCATAAACTTCTTCTACAAGACTACAAGGTGCTTTTTCCCCACAGACTTAACAAGAAACACAAGTGATTTTGTATTTCCTCCGATGTCTCAATCTGTCAACGGGGATGAGCAACTCGATCACGTGTCAAAAGCACTGGGTAAAAGTACTGTCTCTTGGGTGTGAATACAGCCTCAGTGGTACTATATGAACAGCTTTGATGTACATAGATTTTTATGTACACTCACAGTGTAGTTAGTTGCCAGTTGGCTCCTGAGAAAATATCAACCATTTGCTGACAATTACATACAAATATCTGTTCACTGCCCTAAGTAACTGTCACTTGGTTCACTGCCTTAGGTAACTGCAATTTGGTTTACTGCTCTAAGTAACTGCAATTTGGTTCACTTTTCAGGGAAAATTCACACCGGGTCAGTCTTCTAGTAACAGAGAAGCAAATCGGTTGCTCACATCACACTGGGGGCGATTCTTCAACCTGTTATACCTCTTAACATTGCCTGGTGTTTTGCCTGAATTTGTCTTTTTCTTTGATTTGTTGGCTGCCGATGTAGACCGACTCTGGAAACAGTCTGGTGGTAGAACAGACATTACAATACCAACGCAGTCCCGATACAGCCTCTCCAGTGGAGGACATGGCTTGAATATGTCTTCAGTAGTAGAGAACAACTTCAGCTTCTGTACCAAATAGTACACCAGAGAACCGTTGTACAATCTAGATGATGGGAGACCAAAACAAACATATCAAACACTGTGCTGTGCATAGCAGTATAGCAGCGGGCAAAAAAACAAATTGAATTTATAACTCTTCTCTATTCTATCTAAAGTGGTGGAAGAACACAAGATTTCATTTCCTTTAGCGAACCAGCAGTTTCATATTGTATGCAATTCTTGTTGATAATGACAACAGACAACCTTGCCCAAGAGCTAGTGATGCCAAACATTTTTGGTCGCTCAGAATCATTGGAGAGATGCTTTAGTTCTTGTTCACATGTGAACGTAGCAGGCTCGTGCATCAGGAACGTGCGCGTTTCTGTGTGTTCATGCATGTATGTATGCTTGCAGCACGTCAAACATGGCAAAGTAGTGCGCCTAGCAGATTGTGCGACATGTACTGCCCATTTTATCCTGTGTGTGCAAATATAGGCGCGCACAATTGCAGAAGTAAAATGCACATCTTTGTGGCCACATTTGGGATGCCATTAGCTGGTAATGGCCCATCCAAACCAACAGACTTAATGCTCAATAACCCACAGTTATATGTGTACATTAAACATGGAGCAATGGGCCATCCTGGTATAAAGGAGTCATAAAGGACTACATTTGCCTTTAAATAAAAGAAATCTAGAATGATATTGTAAATGAGTATTTGTTCTTAGCACTTAAAATCAGCACGAGTTCCTTAGCTACCTACAATGTCTTCATTTGCAACAGATCGCAAAGCAAGGTAAAAAAGGGAATTGTGCCATATGGTGCAGTTCACATCAGTGTGCTTGTGTCCGTTGTGTTTTACTTTGCGTGGTGTTGCAATAAAAAGAAAAAAGAAAAGTAAAGTAGAGTGAGTACTACTCTTTTTTTCGGTGCAAAACAACACAACACCGCCAAAATGCAGCAACCGCACTGCAACAGACTGATTAGCACAGTTTCCGACAATTCAATGATGATAATAAAACAAACTGTCAATCCAGATTATTGCAGGGAGAGCAGCAGGGTGCAGCAACTTTGCATCCCCCCCCCGCCCCACCGCTTTCCCTCTTCCCCCCCATTCAGCTGCCGACTATTGAAATGAAATAGCGAATAGCAGGATGGCCATTGCTCCTGCGAGAGAGGTTCACTTCCCTGCTGCTTGATAGAGGGCAGTGGGTGCTACTGGCAATTTAAACTAGCCAATAGCAGAATGTCATTGTTTTACTCACTATCTACCAGTGGCGTCCCTTGTTGGGGTGTCACCCAGTGGTGCCGCTGGATGGCATCCCATGCTGCACCACTGCACATGCACGGTATGGTGCTATGCACACATGTATTGATGGCAACCATTCAAATGGAGACCACTGCTTGTGCTGGCAGGGAGAGGAGGGATGAGGTATGCTGCAAGGTCCCCTCCTCTCTGTGCAGCTGTCGGGCACTCCATGACTGAGCTCCCGACTTTGCAGCGGGGGCGATACCAAAATAACTGTCAGTCATTTTGATGTCACCCCCTCTGATGGTGTCATCTAGTGTGGGTTGCACCCCCCTAGTGACCCCACTAATGCCTGCGGTTTACATTCAGCTGCCGTGGCAGGGGATTGGCAGTTGGGGCACTCTCTGCAATAATTGGGATTGGCAAGGTTTTTTTTTTGCCAATACCGATTACTGAATTGTCGGACCAATTATTGGAAATACCTATATTGGAAAAAAAAAAAGCAGCAAAGCAAAAACAAAAAATGCACCATCACTGCACCAAAATCGGTAGGTACACTGAAAAGCATTGGACCTTCTGTTGCATTGAGAGTACCTTCCATGTTTGATGTGAATGTGGTCTTATTCAGAATTACATATAAAATTGTTATAGACTAGAAGAGAAGCGGTATAATCTGACCTGATCTCCGGCTCTGGCAGAGGTGTACAGAGAAGCTGATTAAGAAACAGGACCATCTGCAGGCAACATTGCCACTGGCACAATATATGAAGATCCTCTGGGTTCAGCTTTCTGTGCTGAGCACCTTCCGACTTTATCCGTTTTATATGATCACAAACAAGCTGAGGACCATCATCCTGAAACCCTGAAAAATAAGTTCCTGATGAATCCAAAGTCTCAATGCACCTCATTTTTACAAATGTCTTGAAGGGAAATTCTAAGTGACGCTTTGCGGTCTTCACGGCTTTTTTGCATGTGTTTGAAGGCACGCATGGAGTGGTGAGAGAGAAATGGGACACCTACCTAGACTGCCAGAACAACCCAATCAACCCTAGCAATCAATAGGGTGACAAATTGTGCAGCCAACCCTTTTGCCGAAATTTGTGCCCGAATGGGGGGAGCGGGGGGGTTTTGGCAGCGGGGGGCGTGGCATAAATCTGCAGCACTAGGAAGAGGAGGCAGCTCGATGCCCTGCCGGCCCCCGACCCCATTTTTTTCCTTCTTTCTGTCGGCTTCACGATCGATTGATCGATCTGTGCTGCAGGAAGAGAGGAGGAGGGAACGCTGTATACACAATGTTTCCTCCTCTGTGCTGTCAGAGGCATTTATAGGAGATACAGCATTGCACAACACAGTGCAATGCTGAATCTTCTATCTGCTGGAGGGACAGGTCTAATAGACCCCATATCTCTCCATAAAGAGAACCAATCACCACCACATGCTATCATATAGGGTCTTATTAGCCCCAATGTAATAGCAATACATTTCAGTAAAAAAATAAATATATACAGAAAAATAAAATATATTAAAATAAATATAAATTAAAGAGAAGAAAAAAATGGTTAAAAAAACAAAAACATGTAAATTTAAAAATCAAAACAAAAAACCCTGGACTCCATGCGACAACTACTCCTGACCCCTGTACTCCATGCGTCACCTGCTCCTGACCCCAGATCACCGTCACTGCAAATGACAGTCCATGGACTATTTCTTCCAATCGCACCACACCAGCACAGATGTCATTGCTGACATTTGCGTTTACAGTGCTGGTGATTAGAGTGTGGTTGGCATTCATGTCTGTGGTGCCAATTAAATGAATGACACCACCACACCCCCGCTCTATGAAGCCTCCGGTCTGGAGCGTTCAGGTTTCTGATTGCACCGATCACGTTTATGTTAGGATGATAGAATAGAACATGGAGCGATTGAATGTGAATAGGGACAGATGATGCTGTTTACGTCTAGGGGTGTTCATCTGTAACAAACCACAGATATTCATTTATAAGTCTAATACCAAGTGACATTTAAGTACGCTGCATACATTTCAAATTTTTATTCAGTGACTTCTTACTGATTACAGAGCTACAGGCCACTTTTAGATCCAGACTAAAAGGTAGATCTAGTTACATACCGGGCCTATTCAAGTTGTCATAGAGTTCACCATAAACTATTCCCATTAGCAGAGCCTTAAAATGATAAATTTTCACTTTTGGGTCGGCGTGTCTGATCCAGTAACAAACTGCAGCCAGTGTTAGATGGTGAGTTGGAGCGATGGACTTCAGATCAGTCATTTTCACTTCAATGGTCCTTAAGAGCAGCTTTAATCTCACGGCCAAGGGGAGCTAAAAGATGAAGCACAAGTTTCCAAGTACATCAGAATGGACTACATCCTTTGAATATCTGACAACATACAACCATCAAGACATTCATGTGCAAAGTTAGTACAAAGTACATCAATATAAATGTGCTTTAGTTGGATTTAAAAGGCTTAGTTCACAAAAAAGAAAAACAAATATTACATTAAATCTTTCATAAAAGCAATGTGGAGGCTGTAATAGCTAACCTCTCTGTGAAATCGCTAGTTGTTGGGATATTATTTAGGCCCAGTGGTTCTCAGTAATTGCTAACTTGGAGAAAGTAAAGAGAGTAAAGTCAGGCTACTAGCGTGTTCTAGGTGGAGGTTAACAGGAGGTGACGGCCTCTTATGGAAGGTCTCCTTTAAAGTGGCTCTATCACTTTACTATATGAAAAGGTACCTGGATAAGGGTGGGTATACACGGTTCGAATCTATTATGCGGCCGATTTCGACTGTTTCAGAATGTTCGGAAAATCTGCCGTGCGTACGCCGTTTTCAAACAATTTTCGATCAGAAAATGTTGGAAAACTTTTCCTATTGAAAATTAATGATGCCTGACCCCCACCAGCCCAGTTTTTCCTTCTTTACAGTTTCATTTTACTTACTGCTGTTCCCCTCTCCATGTCAGAGTTTCCCTATCACCCCTAATTTGCTACCAGCTGCCAATCACTTTGCCATTACTAGAAATGGCAGCTCCACATTGCTTCTCCCTTGCTCATCCATAATTACATTTCCACAAGATCACCAACTATCAACTGTAACTGTGAACTAATTCCTTGAGGGCAGGGACTGGTGTGAAAGCACAACTATGTAAAGCGTTGCGTAAATTGTCAGTGCAATATAAATACCTGAAATAAATTATCTGCATGTATTATCAAATATTAGTCTAGGGCGCGAAAAATTTTCTCTAAATCTAAGAGCCAGCTGAAAATGGATTGAAGGGGTTAAATTTTTTTTTTACCTTTTTTCCTGCACTGTTGTCTATTGGATGCGATCAATGAATACTTACTCACTGATCACATCTTTTGCTCTCTCTTGCCTCTGATGTCAGAGCAAGGGGAGGGCTCAGCAATGTCATGTGATCACTGTGACAGCCAAATCACAGCGATCACAACTCACAGAGCCAGACCAATAGGCTGTATGAGAGTGAAGCCGATGCTTCTGCTGTGTAATGACAGCGGGGAGCATCGGCTTCAGCGGCTGTTGACTCGAGCATCCACAGCACACAGATCCAATCGGGATCACCTCCGAGTGCTTCTAAAGCCGTTGTTCTTGCTGTCTAATGACAGCTGAAGAGCAGCGGCCGGCAACAGCAGCCGTGGCCCAACGCCAGGAACTGTTCCGGATGTCGGGCAATCTGAATCCCAGGCGCCAGGACGCTATTTCTAGTCACCATGGTGAACTAGCGCCTGGGATTTTTTGAGCCCTGCTTTAGTCCAATGTGAAGGTAGTGAAGCAGGTCTAAAAATGATTCACTGAGTCATTCTGAGTTTCTTCTAGATGCAAGGGTGCAGAATTTCCTATAGGCTTCTAAAACTGAATACTGGTGGTCCCAGCTTTGCCCACCAATATCATCTACAGTAGGATAGATGAAAGACCATGACACAGAAGTATAGCCAGGAAATCTGCCAGGATATCTTAAAGATGAGAGATTTAGAAAGCCAATCAGCAGACACCTATATTAAAATTTAGCTTATAAGAAAGCTGATCGCTTAACCACCTTAGCTCCACAGGTTTATCCCCCCTTCCTGACCGGAGCCTTTTTTCAC
>JAEOBE010290432.1:0-11660 GCA_022657655.1 Phrynoglossus myanhessei | reverse complement strand
TTTTTTTTTTATTGAAACCTTACTGGTTTCTATGTGCATTTTCTCTGAATACCCTCCACCTTTGCAAATCACCCTCCTGGAGATGCTAATGTCTCAGAATGGACAACATCTCCTTGGGAAACATTTTCATCCTGGGATCAGCACAAACTGCATAATAAAATTAATATGCTCTCTCTTAGCAGAAATGGCAGCTGGGTATTTAGCTGTGCTCTTTGTGACAATACTGTACATAACATGCTTAAATACACCAGCCTAGCAGCAATTATTGGGTTGAAATCATTACAGCTGATTATAAAGCATTCCATCTATCTGCAGCAGAGGTATGAATCTCAATATGGGGTTAAGGAGCTAGATATTTGAATCAAGGTGGCAAAATAATATTTTTAAGGGGGCAAATATATTCTTCTTCTGGCCTCAATAGAAATGCTTTAGGCTTTGTTGACACACGGGCATTTGTGTTTGACAATATTCATGCCTCAATAAAGCCACTTTGATTCGCAAGAGACACCGGAGTACAGAAAACTTCTTTTACTCTGTATGTGTGGAAAACGTGCAATGTTACGACAACACGTTGGCGCATATGCGCCAAAGTAGTACATGCAGCAATTTGTGTGCCATGTTTCCGTACACGCATTCGTGTATGAATAGGGCCCATTAAAATGAACGGAATGTGTACACCTGAGCGTTGTCACGCTCATGGCCCAACACCCGGGTGTGAACAAAGCCTTATAGGAACCGTGTAGTGATGGAATATTATGGCTGCCATGTTTTATCTCCTAGATTGTCTCTGGCTTCAATACTTTCTCAGTCACTAGCTAGTGAAATCTCAGAACTCTGGAATTCAGTCAGAACATCTGGATTGCATACCTGCTCCAGGTTACTCCCTCCAGGTACTACAGCTTCTGTATGGGCATGAAAGTCAGGAAAATGGCAGCTTTTAAAGAGTGGTCCAACAATTGCAGCCTTCAAATTCTCTCATTATTTAGTTGTAATTTACAGTAAAATCTCCAATAACTGGAACTCTCAAACAACCAGAACCAAAAATTTGAGGAAATAATATATGAACTGTAGATCTCAATTCTAAACCCATGCCATCCTCTGCATTACATTAAGTTTGTCTTTATCTTAATTGGATTTTCAGTACTGTATTTCAATATTAATCAAGTCAATACAGAGTTTATGGTAGGGAATAGCATGGAGTATAGCATTAGTTAGGCCTTTTTTCAATAGTAACTCTCAAGCAACTAGACACTACATTTATCCAGAATCTACCAATCTCCATGGGTGTCGGATAACTGGGAGTTCAATGTACATACAATTTGGGTGTACTGGCTGTCTCACAGGATTTGTCTAGTCCTGATCTACAGTTCCCATGTGGCAATCAGCAAAATCCAAACACTGAACAGGGTGCAAAGGATACTTCAAGAACCAATACAAGTGTAAAGTAATAGAGAAAACACCACTTGGCTTCTGCTGACAAAACTAACAAGATATTTTCTATTAAACAGTGGGAGTGATAAAAAACCATGTATTTGTATGTGGTCGCTAGATTTGCGTTACATAAAGATTAGACTTCTAAACAGGTTACAACAGAGATAGCCAGAAGTGTTAACCATTAGCTTTTCAAACTGTTAAAAAGTTATAGAAAATTGTTGCCCGAAAACCAAAGCACAATAAATGTTTTTATTGCTTTGTTTTATTGCAAAAATAAAACCAGACTATTCATATTGACTAAATAGGACAGCCATGACTATTAAGTAGTAGAATGTTGATTGCAGTTATAAAGTACTTCTGTATCTGCAGCATTTACACACTGTAGTGGTTCATGTCTCTGTACAATTAACTGATTAAAATAGGATAAGCAGTGCACTGCATTTATTTTCATGTGACCACCATTTGTTTTATCTACTTTGGAGATCACAAGATGATAATGTTTAAAGGGGGCCGTGTTACTTATAGGTATGTTTAATACCAATTCAGCTCAAATTTTGAAAACATTTTAGTTGAATTACAGTTAGTTTCCAATTAATGTAGTGATCTGTCAATGTAATTCAAGAAACGAAAGCTGGCAGGTAAAAATGGCAGGGATTTGATTGATGGAATGCTACATTCAGATACAAGCTTATATATTTAGATATACGGTTTATCAGACTAGAACGTAGGCTTTCAAACAATACTAGTGCTAAGGGCAATTTATTTCCCTGTAATTTGTACTAGTCAGTGGAAAACATTTGGCCCGAGGGACAGTACAATGCTGGAGATTAAACATTATTATTTACTACCTACATGATGGTGTACAATATGTGCAGAAAAAAAACAACGTATTGCATTTTAAAGCAGTTTCACCAAGCAGAATTCATATCTTTAAAACTCTCTTCATCCGTTAAATGAAAAGTGAGAAATTATGCAGGATCTTAACAAGAAACATTTACATTTTTCTAATTGACATATTTCGGATTTAATGCACATGATAAAATGACCAGGAGAATATTGCCTACACTGCTTGCATATGATTGGCTGGCCCTACATCCTCACTTCTCTATACAAACTGTAGTGTCTGTCTGAAGGCCCGTCTACACCGCTGCGACAGCATTATTCATCCGAATTATGATGTTGCGGGAGCCTGCCGTCTCCGTGCAGGGATTGCAGCAGCACTGACAACTGGCTATGATCTTGGGTCGCAGCCAGCTCCGCACTAAAATAGTGCATACTGCTGCAATCCATGACACACGACTATTGCAACTGCGATTGTCGTGTTGGTGGGGACAGCCTCACCCACTTGCATTGCAAGTGTGTCAGCGCAGATGTCACTGCGCCGTGGTCACAGCAACATACGCACTGGTGTGGATGGAGCCTAATGGCTCAAGTATTTCTTACGCTACATAACTAGCCTGCTTGGCATGGAATTAGTATAATAATTAAAGGTATGGAAAGTTTCCTGATTTAAATGCTACTAAGAAAATAGCTGACCACTGTATTGTCAACTAGCAAATCTGTTCTCATGTCTTTATGATGCTACCCTCTTATGCTGAAAGGCAAATGATATAATGTTATAGCTTTCCAGTTGTATTGATATATGAAAATAACAATATGAATTATATTATAAGCAGTGTTATATAAAGTAGCACCTATTGTTAAATGAACCTTCACAATGTCTACATCTGAAGCCTTTTCCTATAAAATAAGATTTAGAATAATCCCATTCTGTTTACAATACATACACACTTTATTAGGATATACACTGCAGGCACCTATTTTCCACGGTCCTGCTTAGGATATCTGTATATGAATTGGCTTAAATCTGTTGGCTCCCAGCAGTGGGTAGGCCATGGACAAAAGATGCCGTGCTGTTCCTCTCACCAAGGGATGTAAAGAGCTAGCTACATTCTAGCAAACAGAATACATGTGCACTTCTTAGATATACGACAGTGGCTTTCACCTTTCAAAGCCCAATTTTAATTTTCAAAAAATTTTAGCAGCTATGAATAAAATCCATAAACATGGACCTTAAAAAGAAATTTAGTGTGCATTTTTTTCTTAATTGTGTGAATGGAGCTTCACATATTGTAGCAATCCTGCACAATTTAATAAAGATTAGACCTGGACATGTAAAACAAAAAAAGCTCATATGTAGAATACAGCTAGATTTGTGCTCAGTCACCAACAACCTCCAGTACATAGGTTAAATCAATCCAGCAGTGGACTGGTGTGTTTGTTGTCTTGGCAACAAAATCAATTAAATGCACACATGATTAGGCTTTTATGCTGGGCAGTTTTGCATTGGTGATCACATACAAACATTTTATGAGACATTTTTCCCTGGTTACTCCAGAATTTCTAATTAGGTTTGGTCAGTGTATTTGTGCTGCCCCTTCCCATTTCCTCCAAGTGCAACATAACCTGAAGATTCATAATGTACAATGTCTGACAATATGGTGAGGTTTGTACGTGGCATTTCAGAAATTGCATAAATCAGTGACGTAGCCCTTTTTATGTTTTAGTCAATAAATCAATTCTCAAGTAATAACAATGGTGACTGGAGCAGGCTGGGAAAGGCACTGATGTCAATGCATATACAAAACAAGTTTGCCCTAAAGAATAAATTCACTGACAGATTTCATAATTCTACTGTTGTTTCTGTGGTTTTCATTTTTTGTTTTTGTAATTGCACTTATGCTGAGCTTCTTCAAAAACTAAATATAAAAAGCAAAATATAGAGATATATTCAAGATATTTTACGTAAGAGAAAACCTTGCCCCCCTTGACACAATATGATAGATCAACATCATCTGTCTTGTAGAAAAGGACTTCATAAGTACATTGGAGACACCGCAGACCTTTTGCCCCCACTATAAAGAGCAGCCATTTTGTGAGCAGAGCTAATGCCATGCAGTTCTGTAAATGAGGCATTATCAGTATTATTTAACTAAAAAGGCCAGCAAAGAGGTGCAGCAAAGGGAGCCTGAGACATGCAGGATTATTACCCATGTATAGAGTAAGCAAAGTCGATAACTGTAACTTTGTTTTTACATGTTATCTTCAGGGAAGTCTGTGCATAGTACTATTTATACAGAAAATATTTTCTAAGCAATCAGGGGATATCCAGCAACCTAGTCGGTTTTGATCAAAGCATCAATTTCCGGATATTCTGAAAAGCTTATTTTCTAGCATTAATCATGTTAATACAGGATTAGAATACTGAACTCTTCAGCTATGCTATTAAAGTTTATTGTTATCAGACTAATGAATATTGACTGCCGACTAGTTTACTAAGCATTTCTACCCATTAAAAGAAAAGAATATGAATTAACACCATGAGATCACATAAAGCAGGACAAACCATGTGAGTGGAAGGAACCAGATTCCCCTTTTTCTCAAATATTTATTTGGACACAAGAAAAGGAAAATGTGGTTGTTATAGGCTATGCAGATAGTGCTACTTTCATCCTTTGTGTTAAAACACTTGTCTCATATCACGGTACTTAGTCCATGAATAGCATGAAAGATATAAAAAGAATCAGTCGTTGTTAAACATACTCAGGAGAGGACAGGAATTCAGGGCACTGGCCTGTGAATGGTACATATATTTCGCTGTCACAGACTTGTCCAGAGAGCTTACAATTTTACAGTTCATCCATGCATTTAGATGGTTAAATATTTCATATGTCAGGCAAAGCTTGACAGAACATCAGGGTGAGCCAAGAGATGGCAACTTTTAGGTCCTGTGTTAAAGGGTTTTGGGCTTGTATTGATGGCATGTTTGAGATCCTTCAGTAAATTTAGAAGCATCTCAGAAGGCTGTATCTGACCTGCAAGTGACCTCCTTGCAATCAAGTTTTGTATTCCCAAACATCTGCATACCCCTGATGCTGTTGCTAAGTCATATATGAACAAACAGGTCGCACTTTCAAGAACAGCAGATCGCTTACAAAATGGCTGACTCTGAAACATGTTAAGCAAAAGGCCCACAAGAGGTGATTAGACATTACCCTGAACTGCTCACAGATGAAGGCTTTGTCAAAAAAAGAATGATATTGTTAAATATTAATACCTTGGCTATTTACAAGGGTATAAAATCTTGTACAAATGTATACATGATTGCTCTTACATGTTTTGGATTTGTTACAAAAGGTAACAGTTTGTTTTCTGATAAAACAATGGTGGTTTGTATAGGAAATATTTGTCTTTACACATACAATTTTTTTTTTTTTCAGCTGAATTTTTACCACGACCGCAGAAAACTTCAGTGCTACAACATAAATCAATGAGATATTCCACAAAATGACTCATAAAAAGTGCATTTGTATACTCTGTAGTTGGCAGCAATATAGAAATACCTTCTAAACAAGTCAAGAATTAAAATATATATATATTTATATCTATAATTAAAACAGCATGTGGAAGATTTCCGATAAATTAACAGGAAAGCGGCTTGCTTACATCCCGAGATTAAAAATTAAATTAAGTTAAAAGCATCAACAGTCAGCCATGTACCTTCCTGGAAGAGAAAACAATGAGAGAAATCAGTTAATGTCTACAAATATCAAAATGAGAAAATGATTTCAGATTTATATATTACAGATACATTACATAGGCTGGCTTTACATCTGGGAGTTGTAATAACGCATGGTGACAGCATTACTGCAACGCAGGCTTGGCAGTACAATTCATGTGTATTGTGGTGCATTAAAAAAAATAAATGATGCTCATCTGGTTCTAGTTGCATTGGCAGCCCATTCAAAATGAAAGGGATGCCCTAACACAACAAATGGAATATAGAACGCGAGTGTAGAAAAAGCCTTAATGAACCCAACTGATTATTGTGGCCAAATGTTCTGCTTTTTCTCCAGTTTTCTTAGGTGTAGTCTTTTGTAAATCAGCAGCAGAGTAAACATTTTATATCAGTTCATTCCAGTTAATTATGTACAGTAATATTACAGGATCTTAGTGTATGGTGAAACAGCAGCGCTAATAAATGGTCAGAGTTATTGCTAGCTTTCTGATAATCCAGAAAAATAGGATTTTTGTACTCACTGTAAAATCCTTTTCTCTTGAGTCCATTGCAGGACACAGCCACCGAATGTCAGAAACTTACTGGGTATGGCGCCACCTGTAGGAGAAGGATGACAGGTACAACAAAACCTTCAAGGTTCAGCCTATGCGCGGCTTCTGCTGGTAGTCAAACCCCCCGCCTGCTATTCAACTCCAGTATGTAGCAAGCAGTCAGGCCAAGAACCAACCTCCACAAGAGGGAGGGTGATGTGTCCTGCAATTAATTCAGCGAAACGGATTTTATGGCGAGTACAAAAATCCTATTTTCTCTTGCGTTCATTGCAGGACACGGCCACTGAATGCAATACAGAAACTTACAGGGATGTCAGCAAGCAGTAAACATGAGGGGCGGGAACAACAACCCAGAACTGCCCCATTAATGGCAATGCTAAACCACTGCCTGTAAGACCCTGTGGCCAAAACTGGCATCCGCAGAGGCCAATACGTCTACCTTATAGAACATGGCGAAGGTGTGGGCAGACGACCAAGTCGCCGCCTTGCAAATTTGGGTCACTGACACACTGTTATGGAATGCCCAAGAGGTCCCAACCGCCCTGGTAGAATGGGCAGTAACTGGAAAAAGAGGGTCCTTACCCCGCACCGCATAGGCCCGAAGGATGGCTGATCAAATCCATCATGAAATGGTGGCTGCAGCGGCTGCATGCCCTTTACGCGGTCCCTTGGACACCACAAACAAGGCATAGACTAATGGAAGAAGGCCGTAACATCCAAATAAACTCAAAGAGCCCGGACCCCATCCAGACAGTACAAAGCCCACTCCTTCCGAAGAACAGGTTTCGGGCAAAGGGAAGGCAAGACAATATCCTCTCATCAGCGGTCTCTGACAAAGAACGGCCAGAGCCAAAATCTGCCCCGTGATCATACTTAATGCAAGCCCCTGATCCATAACCCGCTGAGGAAAAGGTAAAATGTGCAGGATGAACAGAACACGAGGAGACACCCCATGAGCCTTACACCACCCAAAAAAAGCCTTCCACGTACAATGGTAGATCCTACGGAAAGTGGACTTGTGCACCTTCAGAACAGTAGGAACGCCGCACCACGCTATTAAAGGCAGTGACCGTGAAGAAGGATGCAATGTGGGACCCAGGCAGAGCAGATCTGGGGGGAGAGGAAGTGGCCACGGAGCGTGAGTCACCAGCTGGATAAGATCCCTGTACCAAGACCGCCACGGCCAGTCTGGAGCAATTAAAACCACCGGAATGTCCTTGGCCTCTATCCGGCGTAGAAGATGCAGTAGAAGTTGATCAATGGAAAGGCATAAATCAGGGTAAATTGGTCCCACCGAGCCACCAGGGCATCCATCGCCGCCACCCAGGGATTTTGCCATAAACTTGTCCACCTTGCAGTTGTGGCGAGTTGCTAGCAGATCCACGTCCGGAGTACCCCACCGAGTTGATAGAACACCGCCTGGTGCAGAGACAAGTTCGCTGGATACAGAGACTGGCAGCTTAGACAGTTGGCCTCCCAATTGTCGACCCCGGGATGTACACCGCGGATAGAGCGGGAACATTGACTTCCACCCAGGACAGGACTGCCGTCACCTCTCAAGCCCGGACCCTCACCGGTAGAGACCCCAAAGGCAATCGGCCCAGTGAACTAGAACAGCAGAATCCTCCTAAGCTCTAGCACGTTAATTGGGAGTCTGGCCTCCTTGGTGGACCAGCAGCTCTGCACTGATCTGCTCCGCAGTACACCCCGGAGAGGAGGGTCAGGGACTGAAGCCACCACAATAGGGACACCCATGTCACTTGATAGGGTGCCGAATTTCCCTGTCCAGGGACCACGGGGACTGGTCCCACTGATAGAGGATCAACCTCTGCAGTACCCTGGTATGATGTTGAGCATATGTAACCGCCACCAAGAAGGCTACCATCAGGCCCTGGACATGCATGCAAAAGCGGATCATGGACCACTTGCGGGATCGAAGAACTCGAACCCGGGCACAGAGGTTCCGGCGCTTCTCCATCGGCAGAAACACCCTGGTTCAGGTGGTGTCCAGAACCAGAACGAGGTACTCCAACCTCGCCGACAAGAAAAGCGTCAACTTGTGACGGTTCAGTCCAACCAAACTCTTCCAGGGTCTGGAACACAATCTGAAGGTTGGACTCCAGCTCCAACCTGGATTTGGCCCGCAACAGCAGATCATCTACATAGCTGAGAATCAGGATACCCCTGTGCTGCAGCAGGACCAGCACCGGTGTCAGGACCTTGGTGAAGACCTGATGCCAGACCAAAGGCAAAGCCACAAACTGGAAATGATTCTCCCCCACCGCAAGGAGCAGGAAGCGCTGTTGGCCTGGAAAGATGGGGACATGAAAGTATGCATCGTTGACATCGATGGATGCTAGAAAATCCCTCCAATGTAGGGAGGCCAACACCAACCTGACAGACGCCATGCAACACCTGCACACTTTCACATAGATGGTCAGCCGTTCCGAGGTCCAAGATAGGACGGACCCCCTCCTTATTGGGAATGGTAAAGAAATTGGAGTAGAAACCCTGGAAATACTCCGGGGGTGGGGGACAGGGACCACAACCCCCTGGAACAACATTTCCAAAACAGCCCGTCAGAGATCCAACAGTCGCTGAGGGGACAGCTGGAGATTGGAGGGGAAAAAAACCAGGGCTGTGGCAGGAACGAGAACTCTATAATGTACCCCGAGAAAACAAGCTCACGGACCCAGTTGTCTGACACGCGAGACAGCCAGGGGTCTGCATACCTGAGCAGCCAGCCCCCCACCCTGGGAATTGGGGGGTGTCAAACCCTCATGCTGAGGAGGTCTTCTCGAAGCCTTTGGAGGGCTTAAATTGCAAGGGCCGCTTACGTCTGGATGGAGCGGAGGACACGGAACACTTTTGGCCTTTGTCCTGGGAGGAGGAGGGGGAGCAAAAAAAAAGCGTTTGGGGCCGTAAAAGATGGACCAGCCTTCCTACGATGCTCTCTCTGCTTCTGAGACTGAGGGAGGAAGGTGCGCTTACCCCCAGTCAAGTTCCTAATGATCTATTTTGGAAGCCTGGTCAGCCGATCAACACTTAAACCAAAAGGAGGCATCGCAAGGTAACCGCAGATAGGGTAACTCTGGAAACCAAGGGCTTAGAATCCAGGACCATGTTGCAGACATATTTCAACCCAACAACGAGCTGGTATGCTACCCTCCACATACTCAGCCAATTCCAGCCACTGGGCAAGGGTGTCCCGCAGGATCTTAGCCCATACCGTCAGGGTTTGAGAGATGAGTGCCGTAGCCAACACTGGGCATATAAGAGTACCCGCAACAGAAGGGTACAGGCCAATGCCTCCGCCTTCCTATTCTCTCCTTAAAGGAAGGAGGCTCTTCCACCGGAATGACCGTGCATGTATGCAAACGCGACACAGGTGGATCCATCACCGGAGGAGAAGACCACTTCTAGATCAGGTCCTCCTCAAAGGGGTACCTAACATAGAAACATTTGGGGACTGTAAAGACCTTAGAGGGATGCTTCCATGCTTTATACAGGAAGGCATCAAAAAAGTCAATGTATGGAAAGACCTTCACTGACCGACAGACTGTGAGAGTCCCAAATGGTACCAGAGGTTGGCCAGAAGAAACCGGAGTGTCCACCAGCTTTAAGGTGCCCCTGACTGCCGATATTAACGCAGAGACCAATTCGTGTTCCTGGTGCGAAGTGAACGGCCCTGACTCAAGAGTCACAATCTAACCCTTACGGAGAGGATCCGGGCAAGCAACAGGGCCCCTCCCGCTCTGGGATTCATTTTCTATGGCGGACAGGCAGGTCCAAGGCCACCAGCCGCATACCGCAGCAAGCGACGACCATCAGAGTATTCACGTGTCCGGAGCAGCAAGATGGCAGCATACCATGTAGCTACAAGGTGGCAGCAGAATGATGGGCGCCTGCACAGCCACGGGTGCCCCCATCACCAGCCAGGACTCAAGTGACGTCCGCCAATGGAAGGTACCAACCCCCACCGGAAAAAGCTGCGCTTTCTGTCGCTGAGTAGGCCGAAACTGCAGCCTCAATTAGGGACTCACCCCAGCACCGGGGGGGGCTGCTCCGCATCCGCTGGCCACACAGAGCAGCCCACGGTCACCACCATTGATCTCCACTTCCACCAAGGACTAGAGAGGAGACCCCAGGATCCACAACTGCTGCTGCCCATCACGCAGTCTCCCAAGGGGAAGGTAGTAGAGGAGAGAGAGCAAAGAGAATGAGGGGGGTTGGAGAGAGCAGCCACCACAACTCCCCATCAGCCAGAAGGGGCCCCAGAACCAGCCACCTACCCAGACCCTCACATGAGGACAGGAGACAGGGAACCTCATGGGGGGGACCGACACCACCATAGCCCCCCTCTTCGGGAAAGTACAGTGGGACCCACATGCAGGAGACCAGGGACAAAGACCTTTTTGATTTACCACACCGTGAGACTCACCACCAGACCGCAGGCACCCAAAGGAACCACGCGGTGACAGCTCCGTATCCCGCACTCCTGCAGTGCGTAGGAAGGACAACTCTCAATTATAGCTAGGGTGCTTCCTGTCTGCATGGGGCACCATGACAGGTCAGCCATAACCCCCGGTCATACGCAACGCCATAGACAAAGCTTGCAGGGAGCCATTGCAGCCAAACCACCGGGGTGGAGCTGTATGCACTCGTAGGCCGGCTGGAAACAACTGCAAGGATCTAGGATATCCAGCATGTCACCCAACCAGCAGTTGCTTGAAGAAAAACGACGAAAAAACATAAAATACCAAAGTAGGGACTTACGCGAACGAAAAATTGTGACAACTTTCGCCTCATGCTAGGCAAAATAACTGGAGTTGAAAAGCAGGCGGGAGGTTTGCTGCCAGCAGGGACTACCCATAGACTGAACCTTAAAGGTTTTGTTGTACCTAGCATCCTTCTCCTGCAGGTGGCGCCATACCCTGTACGTTTTTGTATTAAACACTCGGTGGCTGTGTCCTGCAACGAACACATGAGAAAAGTCTGCAATCAGAGCAAATAGAGTATGGGTCACCAAACTCCGTCCCTCCAGCTGCTGTGGAACTACAAATCCCATCATGCACCTGCCTGTAGGAGTCATGTCT
>JAEOBE010288678.1:0-11474 GCA_022657655.1 Phrynoglossus myanhessei | reverse complement strand
ATGTCTTCCAATATTGTAAAGCGCTGTGCAAACTGATGGTGTTATATAAATCCTGTATAATAATAATAATATTTCAAAAGCTGTATTCTTCATTGCTTCCACATGTATAAATATTCCTAATTGTGTTCTCACTTTCAGCAATCCCTTTGACAATCTCTTCATCCTGCTTTCTCCCCAAAAAGACAGTACCAACTACATTCAGGCAGCATCCAAATTATTTGGTTCAGCACTCCATTCCGGCACTAACATCAACATAGAAACTCCAATCTTCCTATACACACTGAGCCTGGGAGGCCTATTCACTGGCAGCAGGTATGTAAATGACACAAGTGAACAAGTGGAGCCTCTACCTAATCATGAGTGTCCCGTCCAGTAGTACAGGTGGTGGCGCTTACGCATTTCAAGGGACAAACAACCCCTTCCTCAAAGAAAGCATAAAGAGAGGTGGCGCTATAGAATTCTGTAGACCCGCACAACAGTAAATTCAAACAAAATGAATAATAGAAATAGTCAACACAAATAGGAGGGAATTCTAAAGGCAGCTGGAGGTGCACTGCAAATGCCAAGAACTCAATAGAATATTACAACCGTGCCCCAAAGAAAACAAAACCTCTCCTATTAACTTTAGAATATCATATTGTCAACCTCAGCTAGCTGGTAGTGGATGCGCCCATCTGTGTAGCATAATACAGAGACAGGTGAATCCACTGCTAGCCAGGCAGCTATGATTCTTTCCCAGTTGTCATTGCAGATATCCTCCCCCCGCACCATGATTCTAGCAACCAATGTCATGATTGCCCTGCCCCAAGCACTTACAGGAGGACTGGAATTCCTCTGTCCAGACTTGTTCTGCTATCTATAAAGTAACAGGGGAACCTACTAGGCAGGTAGGTGCTAGGCACTCCTGGTTGTAAGGGGGAGCTCTTTTGGATAGGACTTCGGTATTCATTTAACCTCCCTAGCGGTATGATTTGTCCGTATTTTTGAGTTTAAAAGCTGTACATTGTTTTGCTAAGTGTAAAAATCCCATGACCAGGGAACATTTTGTACTTTGGCAGTCCGCAAACTGCAAATCTGCAGTCTGAGTGCACCATTGTGCAATACGGAACTGCCGCAAATATCTCCATGAGCGTTCGCCAACAATATTTGTGGCATTGTGAACCGGCCCTAAAAGTGCACTAGATTAAGATCGATGGACAAACTATAGTGATAAAATGCCATAATGTAATGTTAAAAGTTTATTTACATGTAATGTAATGAGTGTGTTGTGTTTTAGATTGGTTTCACTTTTGAATCTCGAACAACAAAGAAAAGCGAATCCGAAAGCAAATCCTCACTGGCTGGAGAGCATCGCTGGAGGGATGACGCTGGATCCAGGAGCAGGTAAGCACTCTGAATCTACAGAATCCTCCACCCCGAGCCTGGCTCGGGGTTACCGCTATGAGCTGCATATTTAACCCCAAGCCTGGCTCGGGATTATCGCAGGGAAGTTAAATATTATACTCATTTATAAGACTGAAATGACTCTCGTACCAAAAAGTTGGGAGATCTCAGATACAGAATGGGATTCTGCTAGTATATACAGTCATAAGCTCTCACGAGCAGGGCCCTCCTAACCTCGTCTTGCATTGTACTGCAACTGTAATGCCTTCCTTATATTGTAAAGCACTGCACAAACTTGGGACTATTTAAATCCTGTATAATAATAATAATAGTAAGAAATAATAAACAAGCTGCAAACTGATCCAATCACTGGTACAGGTAAGTAATGTGTGTTTTCCTTGTAGTGGAGAAAGTTGATTTGTGTATTAAGTAGGGATGAGCGTTCAGGTGCCGAACCGCTCACATTCCGAACTGTCTGGCACCCGACCCTCCTCCATCCTACCATTCGGGCCGGCCCGAATTCCGACTGTGCCCGAACGGCGCTCGGTCGAAATAACGGTAGTTGGCTGAAGCGCTGCTTCAGCCAAACACCGTTACTTCCGACGGAGTGCCGCAAGTGACGGTGATTGCGCCAGCCAATCACCGTGACTGCTGTTCGGGCTCTGCCCAATTCGGATCGGTCCCGAACGGACAGGTGCCAGTGGTTCAGGGGCTGACCCGTTCGGAATCCAAATGGTTCGCACCCAAACGCTCATCACTAGTATTGAGTATGTGTACAAGACAATGATATTCAGCAGTGTTTTAGGGATGGCTTTTTGAAGAGCCGGCACAGGCTTAGAGCCGTGTTTCTCAACTGGGGTACTGAGGCACATTGGCGTGCCACCTGGGATTGTCAGGGGTGCCACGGCTAAATAAAACAAAAATTCTCAAAGTGTCAGTTAAAAAGAATGTGGCTCAAGTAGAGAGTCCTTTCTGCCTCGCCTACGTGCAGTATCAAAATCCTAAACTGTGGCCATCTACAGCGTATTTAATGACCAATGACGTCATCGATTGCTAGGAATGAAGCAGGTGCCTTGTACCTGAGTGCTCCCTAGCAACCCATGACATTGTTGAATGCCGTAAGGTGGCCTGTACAGGATATTCTGCTGCCATATTTCCCTGGACATGCAGCACAAGCTACACCCCGTGAAATCTCCCCGGTGTCAGTTGCTGTGTTTCAGATTTCAGTTCAGTGCATAGGAAGTCACAAGGACACTGCATTTCTGACAGGATCAACAAATGTTTCCTGTACTTGGAGAAAATGTTCTTAGCCTAAAAAATGATGAATACAACAATGTCTAAGGGCTGGTATATCGCAATATATTACATGTTTGGGTTTGGTCTTGGATATACTCTAAAATTAACCAAATCTATGTCCATGCAACTAGATTTTAGTTTAGATTTTCTATGAACCTGTTTTTCTCAATGTATCAGTATGGTTCCAGTTCTGTCAACATGTTTCCGATTCTGGTTGCTGCAGTAGGATGAATGTAAGCAGGGATAGGAGTATGGGTCTGTTGAAACTATATTGATTTGGGCTCCAAATGTGATCCTTGTAGAAAAAACGAATAGCCGTCACTGTAATCCATGCTGAGCGGTTTATGGAAGACAGGGACGCTTACGCGTTTAAACCCTATGCTATGATTAAGACCCTGGTATAGGTTTGAAACGCACAGGCGTCCCTTCTTCAGTGAACCGCTCAGCAAGGATTACAGAGCCGGCTTTTCGTTTTCTCTACAATGATTTTGGAGTCCGGGTAGACTCGAGCCTGGCACTGGGGTTCCTGGCGGACATTACTCCCGGGATGGAAGCAGCTCCTTTCTTCTTGGTATATCTATATATGATCTTGATAATATGATACCAAGTTTGGCTACATCCAGTGATGGCAAGTTTTAAGACCCAATATCAATAACGATAAACAGATTGACACATCAACATACACAATAGCTTTGGCTTTCAGTCGTGCTTTTAGACAGCGAAACGCCAGGCCTAGGGAGGAGCGCAAAAGACAAATCTGGTTTTGTGTGTTGCAAATGTATTTATGGGAAGATGACCTATTATCAAAAAACAAAAAGCTGAATACACCATACCTTTTATTTTAAAATACATTACAAAATTTCACATTTGTTATATAATCTTTATATTGGTGCATTGTAGAGTCATAACAAAAATATATGAAAAAATCCCTGCAGAATTCATGAAATATAAATACAGCACTATTGTTTTCTCAAATAACCTGTATACAAATAAGACGGGTCAATATTTATGTTTTAGTTTTCAGATTTCTACCCATTACCAAAGAAAACATAGCTTAAACTGCCATAATGTGCTACACAACATCTGGGAATACATGTGTATACGTGAGCTTGTAGACTTCAGTTTCCACACATATCAATGGACATGTACGTTTGCAGTGAACACAATGCTGAAAAACGAGAGGCATGACAACAGGAAAGTGTTAGAAGACAACGAGATAGCCCTGCACCTCTGCATTTCTGACTGATCTTTGTAGAAAATCCCTTAAAGTAACTTTTTCTCTTAAAGTGTGGTTTCCTGCAGTCACACTCCCGTGATCTATACTTAAGTAACAGCAACACCGTGCATCATTAGTGTCCTCAGTTAGATTTGTATTACAGAAGAAAGGTTGTGTCTGACCATTTCTATTACTGAGAGTGGTGGGTGAAACCCGGGTGCCGACTGAACGACGCAGTCATATTTAGACACTTGGAACAACTGCTGAAACAGTAAAGTGGCAGTAAAGTTATAAGAAGGAAGGTTGTTAATACGTTTGACTACCTATTTCTGCACGGTAGATTATGTGGTATTTCAGGGAAATGTTGGTGCAGCAGTGAAGGATGGATACCGCCATTGCAAGACATGTAAAGAACAAAGGATCACCGGCACTCCAGCGTGCAAGAGTATCATGTGTTAATTGTATGAAATGCAAGTAACAAGCATGTCACATTTCAAGGCCACTACAGGTCCTCTTTGTCAGGGAATAGAATATCAAATACACCATGTGCACGTGCAGAAATATGTAAGCGCCAGAAGCATCAATCAACCAATGAACACCCAAAAGTGAGGACCGCCCACCCCAAATAGGATTTCCTATGTGTGGAACAAAACTTGTATCAAGTAACACGATACATAGTGATTAACTGATACATGTTTTGCTCCACATATATGACCTTTGTTTATGGTTACTTTTATGAATGTCTGTAACCTGCATTGTATAACAATCCTAATGGGCATGGGAGGTCCTCACTTTTGGGTGATTGGTGGATAGTTGGCTCATATATATTTCTGCACGTGCACATGGTGTATTTGATATTGTATTTCCTGACGAAGAGGACCCGTAGTGGCCTCGAAACATGACATTCCTTGCATTTCAGGCAATAAACGCACAATATCCTTGCAAGCTGGGGTGACGGTGATCCTTTGTTCTTTATATTTCTGCACTGTACTGAGTTCTAAAAACATCACCTGTATCTTACACACCATTCTTCTTTTTTGCAATATTGACAGTGATATCAGGGTGTGGCAAACATTGATAAGGCTGCGAGAAAAAGGAAACGTTCCATGCACACAAATCTGCAGGAAATGGCTATTAGTATTGAGTATTTGATGGGTACCTCCTTCATGTGTTGCTTTTTTCCCCTAGCAAAAATAAAGGTATTAAAACTGGATGTTATCAAGGAATCACATAAAGTTGTATAGTCAAACACACTGGGGCTGATTTACTAAAGGTAAATAACCTATTCGCTTGCACCTTCACAGAAAATGTCTCTCATCTTAGTGAAGGTCTGCTGAGCTCTTCCATCATCCCATCATGAGCAAGCAAAAATACTGTTAGTTTTATTTTCCTTGCACATGAGCTGGGTGTTTTCACCACAATCACTAAAGTCCGTTTCTTTTTGCCACAGCACCCCTGAAAAGTGGAAAGCCTATTTGCCTTTAATAAATCAAGCCCGCTGATTAACAAAATGTCGCAGTTGCGTTTTTCTCTGCCCATGAAATCCCAGAACAATGTAACCTCTGTCACAATGTACCTTTTTAACATCAAAAGCTTCACCACGACAATGAAGCATTTTGGAAAACAAGCATGCCGTTTGCCCTTGTCTATTCGCTCGCCCCTTTGCAGCCTACTAGAATAGATTGCCTTGTGATCCATATTACAACATGAAGAGAACATCACATAAATGTTACAAAACTAGCTCAGAAAATCCAAAGCAAACTGCAGTTGTCAGAAAAACAAATTCATTTGAAATTTTTGGGATGCCAGTTGAAATCGCTCCTAAAATATGACCAGAACTTCTAATAAGTGATGAAAACAAAAACTCTTATTTAACAAATGCTAAAGCACATTTCACATTGCCATAACGTGCTATAAATGGTTTAAACAAGCAAGGCCATCAATGAACCCTTGTATTTAGTGACCACAGGATCTGACTGTGTTTAATCCCGATGACATGTTCACCCTAGATCAGGGGTAGGCAACTTTGGCCTAGTAGCGGTTACGGAACTACAAGTCCCCTGAGGCATTGCAAGCTTCTGATCACCACAGGCATGAGTCAGAAGTTTTCAATGCCTCATGGGACTTGTAGTTCCATAACCGCTGCTATCCAAGGTTGCCTACTCCTGCTGTAGATGCTGCTTACATCTGTTAGAAGATATTTAGGCACCTTTCCATATACAAAGATAAGTATATTTCTGATAGGGATGCATCAATACCGATACTAGTATTGGTATCGATACCAAGTATTTGCATGAGTACTCGTGCAAATGCTCCCGATTCCAAAACCGATACAAAATGGCAGACCACAGATCGACTCTACCCGGATTGTGGTCCGACCCGATTCACAGCACCTGTAGGCCGGCCGCTTATCTATATGTGCTGTAACTTATAAGGAGAAAAAAATGAACTCGCTCTCCAGTGGACAGTTCACAATTCTTGTTACAGAACCAATTAGATTGGCTCCGTACGATTTGATTGCTGTGACACCACAGCACTTCAAAAATGTACCATATTAATCAAATCCATCCATGTCACATATCACCGCAAACGTCAGAGTGCGAGCAATAATTCCAGGGCTATAAATCACTGCAAACACTAAACAGATGAGCGGCAAAAACAACGCCTATGGCCAATTTTTGGTATGGAAAGTTTTTGTGCGATTTGGACCTTTTTGCAGCTTTGTATCAAGCAAATAAAATCAGTTTATCTTTTCTCAATGTCTTTTGAGTTAGAGTTCTTCATAATGACAAAGAAGCTTTTCTTAAAACCTTTAGTCTGTATTGTGTTTGGAAAGGTTTTCATGTGGCATTAAAAAAAAAGTATCGGTAATTGGTATGGGCGAGTACTTGAAGACAAGTATTGGTACTTGTACTCGATCTTAAAAAAGTGGTATCGGTGCATCCCTAATTTCTGAGATAAATTGCTTGACCCACAATAATCTAGGCTGTACTAAAATACAGATTTATTTCTGTAAAAGTGTTGTTGATTCACTCTCTGTTTTGAATCATTGACAGATTACATGAATCAACTTGTTTTCCATTTCCAAAAGCAGCTTGAAACTCATTAGTCCCTTCTAGTGTATTATCACCTTCACAGCCAAATTTGGACAGCACCTATTTTATATTTCTTACTTGTTTCCATTCACATAACTTAGGCTAAATAAAATTTTAAAAATGCTTCTTGCAATTTAAATTGCATTTATTTGGGTTAGGGATTTAAGGGATAACATTTCTTCTTGAGTTTTCCCTTTGAAATGATAGGCGAAGGTGTGGGCGATGACGGCTCTGATAGCTTGGCCATTATATGATAAGGAAGCAACTCACTGCACTTCACTAGTCTCTGTGAAAGGCTGAGAAACACCTGTAATCAGCCATCTTGTCTGCTGAAACAAAAGATCTGAAAAGGTAAGTTTCTTTCATTTTTCTTTTTTCTCGTTCTGCTGTGTGAATAAGATCAAATAATAAATATATTGAGGGTTTTCTGAGATATGACTGAAAAAGTGGAAAAACACTTTGGCTGACCAAAAATGAGAAGAGACTCTGGTACTGGGTAAAAGTACAACTATTGCATGTGTTTGCAGAATGTCGTTCCAGTAGGTCTGAAGACGAGTAAAGTAAACTTAAGACTGACAGTGTTTTTTTCTTCTGAAGACTAGAAATTTCCCCCCATGTACATCACTCTCATTCTTTTTTTATAGCAGACTTATAAACACAAATGATACTGAATGCAAAGGATGCCAGTAAATGCTTAGCTGGTACCACATGGTTCTTTTTTTTCTACCTATACTGTATAGGGATTGTGTCTTTGCACAGCTGCTCTCTGCGAGATGCTTTTTCTTTTTTTTTTTTTTGCTTGACTGAGAGAGGTCCAAGTTTTATGCACATGGCTGAGTTACTATAGTGAATAAAGTCATTTCAAAAGTTTTAAACTGCTTTTGTAACTATTTATATGAGCTTTGTAAAGCCCCATTCACACCAGGGTGTTTTGTAGCCCACTCCAAAACACTGAAAACAACCAAACCCCATTTCTCGCATTCATTACGTGCTACGAAATGCCAAACTCCTACGCTGCTCCCAGATTGGCATTTTACACCGACTGCTGGAGGAGAGAGCTGGCCGCCTTTCCAAATATGCGCTCCACGGAGCTCAATAGTGACATGCCGGCAAACTGCCCGGGGATTGCACTACAATATGCATGCTGGGAGCACGTGGTGTGAATGGGGCTTTAGGCTGCTTCACACCGTGTACGTGTAGCACACATCATGCTACAGAATGCATAGATAGGCAAACACCATTGTTTTCAAAGATGCCTGCTCACACTATAGCCGTTTTTGTCATGTGTTTGAACATGCATAAAAATGCAGAATGCTGACGTTTTTCCGGACCCTTTTTTGGGCCCAAAACGCAGCATTTCCAGCCCAAAGCTCTGGGGACAACTAGCCCTCTTATGCAGAATCGCAATGAAAAGTGCAACTTGCATGGGGGAGACGAACATCCAACGTGGGAATTGCGCTACAGTAGAACGTACTGTGGTGTGAATGCAGCCTAAACGTTTTTTGCAGATAGACAAAACTGGTTGAATTTTTCCCTCAGAAAGTAAGGCAGGTGAAACACACATGAACAAAGTTGTAGTACCTGACTCTTTAACTGTAACATTTGACTTCAATTACTCTATGTAGAAGTTCCCATGTTTTCTCTATCAATGACCTTGACTGTTTAAATCATTTGTTCAATGAAAATATGGCCATGTAAATGTTGAGTGTGTTTGTAAAATAAGAGTGCCAGAATGAATCACTGTTTTGGAGCCAGAAAATGAATTCCTTCCATTCCTAACAGGTATGTCAGGGCAGCACTAGAAGCTTTTTCCAGTGCATCCCCAATACACAGACAAAGCAATCTGCCTAGATTTAAATTGCCACAGTTCACATCACCATGTTGCAGTGGGGTGCACTGATTAGAGTACTTTTTTACAGCTCAGCATAGTACAACCATAGTGCACAATGATGTGCCTATAGACAACTTAGTGACAAAACAATCAGCACATCAGGACTGTAGATGTCAGCAAACAGGAACAGCCATGCATTCAGCACAGCTTTCTCATGTATAAGGGCACTTAGGCCCTTATACAGTTATAGCAATGATCCTACAACTGACCTCTGAACTGACTGTGTCACTACTTACCATATCTAGTAACACACACCATCAGTCTTGTACTAAAAGTTTGACATTGCTATTCACCAAAATACAATACATGGTACAGCAGATCATCATGACATTAATGGTTCTCATGTATTACACGAATATACATACACTTGTGCTTGTTTTAAATGTTAAAACAAAAACAAAAAAGTTATCTATGCAAAATGTGGAGGCTTCATTAGTAAATACAGCAGATATAAAAACAAACCAATCCACACAGCTTCCTATGTTAAGTTAGGTACAAATTCTCTACATATCTGAAACAAATGTGAAAATGAACTTGCAAAACATATTAGCGACTTCTGGAAGGAATGACAGGGGGACAACAAACAACTGTTACAAAACAAAACAAGCTAAGTATATACCTTTAATGGCGGAGATGATAACCACTGCAATGCTTGCGAGACAACGAAACATGTAAAGTATGCTTTAACAGTTCTGTACTGGATTCTACTCCAGAGTAGTCAATCAAATTGCTTCAGTAGAAAGGTTTCTTCAGTAGACAAAGGCACATCCTGGCACAGACAAGTAATTCATCTATGGAAAGTCATCAAAATAAGAAAGTGGTGGCATTAATGGCTTTCAGAGCAACTGTGCCTAGGTTTTCAGCTACCAAGAGAGGTAATCTTCCGAGTATGAAATGTTGCTTTTTTCTGATCATGGCGTAGGCTGCGAATGGTACTGTTGATTGCTGCTACACAAGCTTTCCAGTCATGGCCACATTCCTTCAGATCAAATGTTGGGTAATTCATCTGTAAGAAATCTGTAAGAAACCAAGAAGGAAACGGTATTTGAAGGACATTTGTTATAAAGCTGTTTTTGAGGCTATGCACTATAACAAGCACGGCAGAGACATTAAATGTACGCAATGTCACATTAAATGCTACTATATAACTCTGCTTCATCAGAAGAACTGCCATTAGTAATACATCATGTGTAAAAAATCAAAACATAATGCATGATTACTGTTACCTACACCTTTCAGAAGAAAGATTTGTTACAAAAAATACACAATTAGCCTTTGATGTGAACTTCAGACTTGCTAAACTACATATGCTTAAGGTCTTATTTATTCCATGTATATTGAGCTGTGTTCTTTTACACAACAGCGCTCACGTATGGTGTGCAGAAAACCTCAGCTCAATGGACATGGTGTGAACAAGCCTTTAAGCATATGCAACTTAGTAAGTCTGCTGTTCTCTATATATTAGTGGCTAATTGTGCATAATACATGGAGTGAACAAGCCCTTAAAGAGGAACTGAACTCTGCAAGGTGTGCCAAAAAAGGCAGGTAGGGGACAGAAGACTAGTCACCAGTATTGTCTATGATCTTGCTGCACATTATCTTTCTCCCATTACTTGACTTACTATGCCATATTGTCCATTGTTCCTCTGTGTGAAGGTGACCAACACAGTAGATGTAGAACTCTGACTTTCGCATGTGAGAGTCTCAAGCAAGAACACATCAGGTCTTAATCTTACATTTCAGATATACAGCTATAAGACTGTAGGTACAGGATTCCCTAAGCACACGTACATACCAGAGCTTTTCTTTCAGTTGCACTTTAAACCTTTCTCAGAAGCACAGAAACCTTAATATAAGCTGTGCATACTAATAATAAGTAGGAATATTTCATCTGCAACAATGTAAAGATATAAAGGGAATAAATGTACAGAAAATATTAAACCACCACAGGGATTGGTTTAAACAAAACCTTGAAACAAAATGTAAGCTTATTACAGCTAACCATTGGGTAAACACCAATATTACCTAGACCAGCATTCAGACATTGCAGATGGCAGTGAAAACTACTACATGCGTGTGCAGATACCTCTAGGTCCTAGCAGCTTTCTTTTCTTTTTGAAGTGATACAGTCTCAGTAACTACAGATGCAGTGATGTACTACTGAATAAAGATCACCCTAATTTACAGCAGCATATGTAACAAGATTAGTGGAAGTAACAATTTTAATCCATCTATAAATGATTGAAATCGGCTGCTGGTCCAACTGAAGGCACAAAAAGCATACCTCTCAAAGCACTGATCCTGTTGGAGTCTAAAGGCAAAACACCACGCTCCAGGTTCCCATATACATTACTTTTCACGAGTATATCCTCAGGGAATAGATGTCTGATTAAATATCTTGCAGACAGCTCTGGACGGGGCTTCCCTTTTCCTATATAGATCACTGAAAATGGTAACTTCACATTCCTCCAAGGTTCCCCAAAACACTCTGAAAAGAAATGAGAACAAAAATTGTAAAAAGAACAAAAACATAGTATGAAATTACACACACACACTTTTTAATGTAATATATATGTAATATATATATATATAT